>NW_019379510.1:1050150-1065149 GCF_000648655.2 Copidosoma floridanum | reverse complement strand
TTTAAAAAAAAAAAAAAAAATTTTTTTTGCACAATCACAAAGTTCAAATAGTTAAAAACAAGAACATCTATTATTTTCTTAACTTTTATTAATTTTTTAGTAAAATTTTCTTCTTTGCTTTTTGTCTACTAGTAATAGTATAGATCGGCCTCTACGTACGTGCTCTTTAATGATATTTGTACAAGTATCATGTTGATGCGCTATATGTTAATTTTTTATATTTTTCAGATTTATTATTTAAAATGGAACAAAATAACGCCAGAGTTTGCGTCTTATGCGATAGTTATCTGTCCGTTGAAGCAACGTTAGTGGTCAAGTCAAGAGGAATCCGAATCTTAATTGATTTGAGTCCTCAGCGGAAAGATAAAAAGTATTTAAAATTGTAAAATTAATCTGAAGTGACTGTTCACTCTTCCTACAGATATTGGTATTATACGCGACATCAATTTCAAGATCTCGTTACAAGAATAACTAATAACCATGCCTGGAGCATCAGGTAACTTCGATTATGAAAATCTTTGTCTGTTTTGTACTGAAGATGCATCCCCCGCGTACGAAGCAATACTAAAGAAATCGCCGAAAGATAATTTATCCATCGTTTCACGTGTAAATGGCAAGGTGTTTAATGAAATTATCATCAATACTCCCAATGAGAGGGAAGCCACAAGCGATTGGTCTTCATCCCTTCGAAAGTGTGTAACTGACGTTGATTTTATCGAAATGCATGCGAGATACCACGCCTGATGCTTATCTTTGTTTTATTATAAACCAGTTGCATTAAACGTCGGTCGTCCAGTGTCAGAATCGGCATTGAAGATTTTTCCGTTTATTGTAACTTACTTATCAACCAATGATCATAAATGCCTGTTTTCTTTAAAAAATATTTTAAGCAAGTGCCACATCACCAATCGACCAGCTATTGGATATCTTGCGGAGAAGCTGAAAACTATTTTTTCTGATGATATTATTACATACAAATTGAAAACCGATGTAATTATATGTTTCTTAGACGCGCGCGACAAAATTCTTAGCAAAGAGTGACATACTTAACAGATAGAGAAAGTTGAGAAACTAGAGTGAGAAAAAATAGTGTTGACCGTGGCAAATTTCGTAAAATGAGACTACAGTCCTTCAATTGTTGATTATTTATGACCCGCAAGACTATAACTTCCATAAAGCCTCAGTTTCTTTTGTCTTCGATAAAGCAAATTATAATACACGCACTATAGATAGTCACAATACCCTAGTCACATTTCTGAGGAGGTACAATGTGCGTCACCCCTTTTGCTGCTGTAACGCCCGTAGATACTATCACATACTTCAAAAAATCCAATTTGAGTCGAGACACTGGTACTTTTGGATATTATCCCTTACAACAATTTGAGAGAAGCAAAATGCACAGCTTACGTGATGTCGTTATAATTGATCTTTTTAAAAAAAATCCTATTCCGTTTGATGTCGAGTATGAATCTCTTGATGTTGTATATTTTTTTGAAAAAGTATTGATGCAGGTTCGTGAGCAAACTGAAAAGGTTTTATGGAGGTGTGTACACCTCTGAGTGAATTTAAGAGAACGAAAATAATAGCTCCACTTTTCATAAAAGTATTCCCCCCCCCCTACACATTACAATACCATTTACACTGTACTCTTGGAAGCAGATAAAAAATGTAAGAGCAACGGTTACCATCACACTTTCGTTATGTTTGACTAGCCATTGTATCAGAAGGCACCAGAAATTATTGCATGCACAAAAAACACGGTACATGAGGAGAAATTAAGTTCAGTTATTGTTCGACTAAGGTTTCCGTACGATCATAAGTATTCTTGGAAGCATAAGGTTCATAATGGAAAATTCAAGCTTGAAAGAATGCTTTTGTTAATTTTATGCTGAAGGATCGGTCGACAGAGCTTTAAAGGAACACGATTACTCACGATCGGCAAGGGACACCTACTGGTGCAAACAGCCTTATTACACATTGTGATTGAATCAACAAGTACCGAAAAAGCTGACGAAGTTATTTCTAAAATCATGGAAAAATTACACGATGACGATTTTGAAAAGATATTATTATCACCAGACTTTATCAATATTAAAAACACCATCTCAAGTTAACTTTGATCTTTAAAAAAAACGGATCGATGGCAGAACTATTGATATTGATTGTATATTTTAATTTAGTCGAGATTTTAAAACAGTTCATACAAGCTGAAAGAATTGGAAACTAGCGTATGCATGAAAACAGCAGCAACGCAATATTCCGTATTTTTATGCCATTGGTCATAGTCTATATGCTAAATCAGCACACCTGTACTTGCAAGAGATGATTGGTTTACAGAGCAGAATCGATCAATTTGAATAATACAAATTTATGGAGTAAGGGCATTTTACTGTGTAAAGGAAAGATAAGTTCAGATAGGGAGTTTCAACAGATATGATCATCGAGCAATACCTGATGCGTTCTCTGCACGCTGTAGGAGGACTTACCCATGCAACTTGCTCTACTGACGCAGTAGAGTGTGCAGCATCTTGATCAGGCGGATTTGCGTTCCATAACATATTTTTTATGATTCACGATCCGTTTTCAATTACGCAAAATTTGATGTCCATTTCCAATGGCATCATTGGTGATTTAAAAATCAACGACCACAAAGCCTTGGAAATTGGAGTAAAAGCTGTGGAGAAAGTTATTGGCAATAATTATCGCGATGTCATGTTTGAGTAGAAGTCCAAAGTACTGTTGTTAAAGGCCATAATATCTACTATTACAGTTGTTACTAATATTTCAACGGATTACCTTAAATATTACGTCCAAATCAGATATAAAGGTATGAATTGTCACCGATTCCATTATCAATTTTCAATGAAGGGGGCATGCAGAAAACAAAAAAAAATCAATTTTGTTTGATTATTTCAACGAGAATTTGATGCCAACGCACGATGTGGCCTACGTGCTAGATGGTGGCTAGCTAGTTCGAATAATTTGGGCCATGAACGAATCGATCGAAACTATTTACAATAAGTACATTACGTATGTACGAAATTACTATAACAGCAATGTTTTCATTGTTATTGATGGGAATGACAATAACTCGAGCACTTATATTAAAATGATGAAGCACATGAGAAGACAATGAAAAAATTCCAGTCGTGAGGTGCAATTCGATCAGCATACCAAAACATGTTTGTAGCAAGAATTTCTTGCAAATAAAAAGAATAAACCCAAACTTCTAAAAATTTTCTGCGAAGAGTTTGAAAAATATAGTATTACAACAACATACGTAGCTGAAGATGACGCCAACAAAATGATAATTAGTACAGTATTACATGTTAGTGCTAGCCACAAAAATACAGCTATAGCTAGGGAGGACACCAATTTACTAGCCATACTATGTTAAAGAGTCCTACATAATCTCGTTTTTCTATTGAAATTGAGGAAACAGCAATCAAAACAAGTATGCGCTTCAACTTTATTAAATTTCTGGAGGTAAGACATTTAATTCTCATAGCGCATGCGATTGGAGGGTGTGATACCCCGTAAGTATCTTTCAAACAGGGAAAAACCAAAATTATTCAATTACTATTGCAAGATAAGAAATTGCAAGAGCTTGCAGCTTTTCATTTCGACCCTCCAGCGCCTTCCGAAAAAATTGTTGAGAACGGAATTTAAATTATCGCGAAATTATACGTTGGGCTTGGGTTTATTGGAATTAACAAAGCAACGAGTAAGCGCCCCGGGTTGCCTGGTAATTGGCCTTTGCGTTATTTAATTTATTATATTAATTAACAAAGCGACCAGTAAGCGTCTCGGGTTGTGTGGTGATTGATGCTTTTGTCACTATTTAAATCATTAAATTTTAAAGTGGCCAGTAAGCGTTCCAGGTTGTTGGGTTAAATAGCATTGGGTTATTGGGTTCAATAGCTTGGGGCTTATTTATTTATTATGTTAGAAATTCTCTTGAGTTATGTGGATTTTTGCGTTTTTCTCCATATAGCCAATTTGAATTTCACGCTACTTTGGATGCCACTTTCGGGAGCACTGGTAAGGAGCCAGAGCGAGCTGAGCAAAGAGAGAGAGAGAATATAATAAGCTCTAGGATTGTGGACGGAATGTGTGTGTATGTTAGCGTAGGTCTAGGACGAGCAAAAGCCCCTCCTGGTCCAGGACAAGCAGGATGTGGTGGACGAGCGCTCGCTGGTTGCGGGGTGCGAGGTGGAGTCGCTGCATCGCAGTCCAGAGGACGAGGTGTGAAGAGAAATACTGTGTATTAGTGTAAAGTGATTTGATTAAAGAATAAGTGAAAGGTATTTGTTTGTGCGTTAATTAATAGTTCTCCCCGTAGAACGGGAGAACTCCCGTGCCAATCCCCCTTTTTCAGGAGAAGAAACCCAAGAGGTGCGAGGGATAAAGGTGACGAATGTGATCGAGATTCGGCAGCGCTGTGTCGGCACTTTTTTACATTTGTAAGTGAAGAAACAGTGTTACAAGATACTCTTCGCCGTCTATTATTGTTCTCTCTTGTTTTCGTTGTTTATTTGTTAATGAACAAAAAAAAATATAAACATAATTTGCTTTATCTTAATTTGTAACATTTACAGATGAAAATACATATAAATAAACTGTCTTTTTAATATAAAAAAAGGAAATGAATATTATTTATAGTCAAAAAGACAAATTCCTTTCCTATCTCACACGTTTTTGGGAGGCTGATATGTGCTTAGTAGAAAAAATAGGATTCGCCACATAAGCGCCATTGCTCCGTAGCTGCCTTACGTCCCTCGGGCCCTGTTTCACAGGTCCCTCGGGCTGCAAAATAGCCCTGGAGACGATACTTCTCTGACGAAAACTACTATTTTCATCATAAACAATCAAATACTACCGAGTTCAATAACACATTCTTTAATGTTTCACATCTGTCGTGGGTCCTGAGACACACACCTGGTTTGTATTTCAATTCACTATAGGGTGGAAATCCTGATATAGTTAGAGAACTTTTAAGTTTCTGAAAAGAGTTAACATCATCTATAATTGTGATAACTTAATCGATATAGAGGTATTTTTTCGAGAATAAGTGGCAGACTTTAAAATCGTTTACTGTTGTTAATTTTCTCTGCTGAAATATTTCTCTGTGGATTTATTGCTTTTCTACATAACTATTCAAACTATATATTTTTTTCCAATAAGAATTACTGGTAATGTATTATGTGTGCCTAAAATCAACAGAAAAAATATATGTGATTTCAACGCATATTCTTCTTAGACCAAAAAACAACTTGAAACTTACATGAACAACAATAAATTATACTTTAATAAAGAAAGGGGAAAAATCAGATAGTGTCGGTTATTCAAAATTTGGTTTCTTAACTTTCTCTTGTAATTTTTATGTAATATTGCCAAATTAGAGCTTGATTGACTGTTGAAAGAGTCAAGGGTATGCGTTAATTTCCTTTTCTTTTGTTGAAATAGCTATTTATTTAATAGATAATATAAATCTGTAAAATTAAGTTGGATTCATCAGCAAGGTAAAATACTTTTACTATCTCTGTACTGCACTCAATTAACAAGTTATTTATAAATTTACTCACCTTAAGAAGATAGTAAGCAAGACACTCTTCAGACGGCCAGACACAGATGTTGCCAGTATTGTTAAAGCCCACAAGCTCACTGGGTGCGAAGAGTTTTGTGACATGGCTGACAAGTATTTCGCAGTGCTTATTACACACAAAGCAGCTGTACAGCCACCAAGATCTACTTGTAGACTCACTCTTCAGGCAGATACTCTCCAGTTGTAATAATTTAAAAGAAGTGAAGCTCTGAATAGAGATACCATTATTCTCATCCAACAGTTCTCTTTCGTGTGGCTTGAATAAGTGACTAACCGCCCGTGCTAGCAGTTTCCAACGCTTTTGTGCATTGGTACGCTCTGCCATATGCCTAAACTTCGGTGAGCTCTTTTTTTGTTTTTTTTTTCTCTTTTTTTTGACACTTTTTCGACGAGCTTATGACAAACCTCTTTATACGTCATACCGTCATTTAGCTGAGGGATGAACAAATTTAAAACTTATATCGAATCTTCTTACAATATTAATATTTAGACATTTTAATTTTTCTTAGCGTGCTTGTCAGGGCCTCATGCATATTAAAATCCTTACTTATCGCTCTAGATATTCATAAAAATTATTTAACGTTAGTAAAAAGTACGTTAAAAAATAATGTGGTTGCCAACAGCTTTCGACTTTTACTATTTAGTAAAAATTTAGTAAAGAAAGTTTTTATTGTGATACGATCCAACAAAACATTGTATAATTAACTTGTATTTTTTTCTGAATTTTACATTAAAAAACAATGAAAACAGTTATGTTAAAGCAGCTATTCAATCTAAGTATCCACACTAATAAACGAGCTGTTTTTTCAGGCTGTAGTTAATTTAAATTAAACTATTCTGTTGCCCTTCATTTGTGTCATTTTTAATATTGACGATGATGACAACGAAAAAATACTATAAGAATGTCACTCAATAACTTCGTTTACATTGTTTGACATATGTTGAAATATTTTGACTAATTAGGAGTCTATGATTTAACTTTGATAATTAAATTAATTGAAAATTGGAAGTTCCCTACGCTATTATGATAAATACCTAAAAATTACCCAATAAAATGCACATATAAATGAGGTTAGAATGAAGCATTCATCTTTATAATAAAACAATAATTGAAAAAATTTGAATAATTATATCAACTTATTTATTATTTCATTTTTCCCATTATTTAAGAGAACAATGTTAGTAATCACTTAAAAGTCCCACGGGGTAATCATTAATTTAGCAATAAGTGAAGTTTATCTATGCTCACCAAGCATTTGTGTTTGTCATTAAATATTTTTGTTTTTAAGAAAATTATAAAAAAAATTTTTCGACGCTATTAATGTGTTTAATAATTAAAGTATTATTGATGCAAATTTAATTTTTAAAGAAAATAAATGATCTATAATTGTAAGCTATTGCAAAATATTCTAGGGGTCGTTATGAAAAAAAAAAAAAAAAAAATTTATAACGGAACGCAAAAAAATGTAGTTCTCGTCCAAGGTAAAAAAAGAGCATAGTCTTCGTCCAGACACAATAAAAGAATTTAATTCTAGTTGAGACATGGCAAAAAGGTCATTGTCTGTGTCTGGACTCTGGAAAGGCATAGTTTTTATCCAGACTAGAAAAAAGGGCATAGTTTTTATCTGGATTGAAAAAAAAGCATATACTTCGTTTTAACTCCCAAAATGCGATGAATCTGAAAAACTTTTCAATTAATCGAATGATGTTTTTAAAATTTTGATCATTCAAAAGTATTGAGTGAGAATGAGATTCAATAAAGGTACTAAATTAGCGTTATAAGCTTGTGTCTCACTCAAAAATTCATGCTTTTGACGACACCTGAATGTAAAACACAGATTTTATATTTCTTCTACGACAGAATATTAAAAATATATCAACATAAGCATTATTTTCACGCATTTTACAGAACCAAAAAAAATTGCGTCCAAGACCTTGATGGTGTTTAATGTGCGGGACTGAAATCTAACATTGCAACAGAAAATGATCTCACAAATGCACTCAATTGAATTTTAGCGTTTCTCTTTGGACGTTTTGTACTCAACGGAGGTTGTGGATAGTGCAGGAATTTTTTCCAATTTTACCACCCCGGTAAGCCAGTTCTACAGGCTCGCGAGTTTGTAAATTCGATTACCCTAAAATAAAAACTAAGAGCCCGTATTGCTAGAGAATACAATGCATCTTCTCAAAGCATTCGTTTATTAAATTGAAAAGTTGGTGGGTTAAAGTAAAGACAAGTATTTTTAATATGATGTAAGAGCAGTGACGAAGTTAAATTTATATTTGGTGTGTTACAATCTCGATTTGTAAGAACCCATAATGCTCCTTTTTTTCTTAGAGCGTGTAACGCTCCTATTGATTTCATGACCGTGTTAGTCGATATTTTCATAGATTTAACGTTCGTTTACGAACCAGACACATTCTAAAAAAAAATGACCTTTACATCGTTGATTTAGCTAAAATTTTTTTCACATGTTCTGTATCAAAAATAGAGTACGTGGTTTTTTTTTTTTTTTTCTCAATCTAATTTTATAATGTATAAAAGCGATGGAAAATTTGAGAATTTGATGGTTTTTGGCTTAGAGAGTAACTTTCAGAAAACTTATTACTCTGGTTCTTTTCAAGCTATAGTATTTTTTGTTTTTGTTTGAAAGGTAAGAAAATGAACTTTAGTAAAAAAACTGTTTGACAAATAATTATCAGCAAATTCATATTTTTCTAAGCAATTGAAATGTTCGAATCGATTTTTAACAACTGTCTCACCCTCCTAGCTAGTTGTAAAATATCACTATCCTATTGTACGTTAAATTTCCTATCGGAAACGTATTATTGTTCACTGGTAAAATAATTATTACTATTGGAAATTGAAAATAATAGATAATATAAATCTGTAAAATTAAGTTGGATTCATCAGCAAGGTAAAATACTTTTACTATCTCTGTACTGCACTCAATTAACAAGTTATTTATAAATTTACTCACCTTAAGAAGATAGTAAGCAAGACACTCTTCAGACGGCCAGACACAGATGTTGCCAGTATTGTTAAAGCCCACAAGCTCACTGGGTGCGAAGAGTTTTGTGACATGGCTGACAAGTATTTCGCAGTGCTTATTACACACAAAGCAGCTGTACAGCCACCAAGATCTACTTGTAGACTCACTCTTCAGGCAGATACTCTCCAGTTGTAATAATTTAAAAGAAGTGAAGCTCTGAATAGAGATACCATTATTCTCATCCAACAGTTCTCTTTCGTGTGGCTTGAATAAGTGACTAACCGCCCGTGCTAGCAGTTTCCAACGCTTTTGTGCATTGGTACGCTCTGCCATATGCCTAAACTTCGGTGAGCTCTTTTTTTGTTTTTTTTTTCTCTTTTTTTTGACACTTTTTCGACGAGCTTATGACAAACCTCTTTATACGTCATACCGTCATTTAGCTGAGGGATGAACAAATTTAAAACTTATATCGAATCTTCTTACAATATTAATATTTAGACATTTTAATTTTTCTTAGCGTGCTTGTCAGGGCCTCATGCATATTAAAATCCTTACTTATCGCTCTAGATATTCATAAAAATTATTTAACGTTAGTAAAAAGTACGTTAAAAAATAATGTGGTTGCCAACAGCTTTCGACTTTTACTATTTAGTAAAAATTTAGTAAAGAAAGTTTTTATTGTGATACGATCCAACAAAACATTGTATAATTAACTTGTATTTTTTTCTGAATTTTACATTAAAAAACAATGAAAACAGTTATGTTAAAGCAGCTATTCAATCTAAGTATCCACACTAATAAACGAGCTGTTTTTTCAGGCTGTAGTTAATTTAAATTAAACTATTCTGTTGCCCTTCATTTGTGTCATTTTTAATATTGACGATGATGACAACGAAAAAATACTATAAGAATGTCACTCAATAACTTCGTTTACATTGTTTGACATATGTTGAAATATTTTGACTAATTAGGAGTCTATGATTTAACTTTGATAATTAAATTAATTGAAAATTGGAAGTTCCCTACGCTATTATGATAAATACCTAAAAATTACCCAATAAAATGCACATATAAATGAGGTTAGAATGAAGCATTCATCTTTATAATAAAACAATAATTGAAAAAATTTGAATAATTATATCAACTTATTTATTATTTCATTTTTCCCATTATTTAAGAGAACAATGTTAGTAATCACTTAAAAGTCCCACGGGGTAATCATTAATTTAGCAATAAGTGAAGTTTATCTATGCTCACCAAGCATTTGTGTTTGTCATTAAATATTTTTGTTTTTAAGAAAATTATAAAAAAAATTTTTCGACGCTATTAATGTGTTTAATAATTAAAGTATTATTGATGCAAATTTAATTTTTAAAGAAAATAAATGATCTATAATTGTAAGCTATTGCAAAATATTCTAGGGGTCGTTATGAAAAAAAAAAAAAAAAAATTTATAACGGAACGCAAAAAAATGTAGTTCTCGTCCAAGGTAAAAAAAGAGCATAGTCTTCGTCCAGACACAATAAAAGAATTTAATTCTAGTTGAGACATGGCAAAAAGGTCATTGTCTGTGTCTGGACTCTGGAAAGGCATAGTTTTTATCCAGACTAGAAAAAAGGGCATAGTTTTTATCTGGATTGAAAAAAAAGCATATACTTCGTTTTAACTCCCAAAATGCGATGAATCTGAAAAACTTTTCAATTAATCGAATGATGTTTTTAAAATTTTGATCATTCAAAAGTATTGAGTGAGAATGAGATTCAATAAAGGTACTAAATTAGCGTTATAAGCTTGTGTCTCACTCAAAAATTCATGCTTTTGACGACACCTGAATGTAAAACACAGATTTTATATTTCTTCTACGACAGAATATTAAAAATATATCAACATAAGCATTATTTTCACGCATTTTACAGAACCAAAAAAAATTGCGTCCAAGACCTTGATGGTGTTTAATGTGCGGGACTGAAATCTAACATTGCAACAGAAAATGATCTCACAAATGCACTCAATTGAATTTTAGCGTTTCTCTTTGGACGTTTTGTACTCAACGGAGGTTGTGGATAGTGCAGGAATTTTTTCCAATTTTACCACCCCGGTAAGCCAGTTCTACAGGCTCGCGAGTTTGTAAATTCGATTACCCTAAAATAAAAACTAAGAGCCCGTATTGCTAGAGAATACAATGCATCTTCTCAAAGCATTCGTTTATTAAATTGAAAAGTTGGTGGGTTAAAGTAAAGACAAGTATTTTTAATATGATGTAAGAGCAGTGACGAAGTTAAATTTATATTTGGTGTGTTACAATCTCGATTTGTAAGAACCCATAATGCTCCTTTTTTTCTTAGAGCGTGTAACGCTCCTATTGATTTCATGACCGTGTTAGTCGATATTTTCATAGATTTAACGTTCGTTTACGAACCAGACACATTCTAAAAAAAAATGACCTTTACATCGTTGATTTAGCTAAAATTTTTTTCACATGTTCTGTATCAAAAATAGAGTACGTGGTTTTTTTTTTTTTTTTCTCAATCTAATTTTATAATGTATAAAAGCGATGGAAAATTTGAGAATTTGATGGTTTTTGGCTTAGAGAGTAACTTTCAGAAAACTTATTACTCTGGTTCTTTTCAAGCTATAGTATTTTTTGTTTTTGTTTGAAAGGTAAGAAAATGAACTTTAGTAAAAAAACTGTTTGACAAATAATTATCAGCAAATTCATATTTTTCTAAGCAATTGAAATGTTCGAATCGATTTTTAACAACTGTCTCACCCTCCTAGCTAGTTGTAAAATATCACTATCCTATTGTACGTTAAATTTCCTATCGGAAACGTATTATTGTTCACTGGTAAAATAATTATTACTATTGGAAATTGAAAATAAATCAATTTGTTTGGTGCAGTATGTCTTGTCGACGCGTGGATTGTATCTGACGCCTCAGCACTAAAAAAAAAATTTTTTTTCACTAAATTTTTCAATCTAAGGTTAAATGAATCTTGTTACTTATTTATTCATTATTAAGTTTATTTTATTGCATTCGGCGTTTTTTTAGAGCTTGAGAGTGATTATTTATGTTTCTTAGTTTTGAAATACTTGAACTCTGCGCTTTTAAAATTTTATTTAAGAGTAAAAGCCGGTAACCAATCAAGTTTTCACATACAGCAATGGTTATCAGTAGGAAGAAAACTAATTTTTATTTTATTTCAATTAATTTTTTTGTTATGTTGTTTGAACAGTCGCGCCAAGCCAAAGACGAGTAAGCGAAGTTGTCCCGAGCCACCTATCAAGTAGCAAGGTTTTGAGAGAGAAGCGGGCTTCAATTTACACCGTTGCCCCCACTCTTCGATAGCTCCTACCACAAGGAGCCCGCTGTAGACTCATTGGCTGGAAAGACTCATGGGAGTGGGCATTATCTGACGAGTACTTGCTCGGCTAAGACACTTGGCCTTTCTGGTGCTTGCAGGGAATCCGCCAAACTCACGAGTTCACTTCGATGCATCGCTCGCTATTGCTTAACTGCACGTTTCTTTGAAATTGCTTAAATGCACCTAATATTAGCTTCAATGCTTTATTTAAATATTGCTTAAATGCACCTTGTATTTGCTAAGATATTTCTTTCGCCATTCAAAGGCCTTCCTTTCTTTTTACCTTTTTAAAGAACGTCTTTATTTTAGTTTCTGGTAATTATTTGTTATAATAAAAAGACAAATGCGTTTTATTTTCACGAATTATTCCGCACGAGGTAGGAGATATCATCATATCGGTCTACGCTGATGTCCAGATCCAGGGTAGTAAGTACTGGGGGGTTTTTCTGGTGATTCCGGGCCTCCTCGATCTACCGCTTGGCCGTAGTGACGAGTGCCTACTCCCATTTTTCCTTTTCCTGCCCTGTGATCATTCACCCCTTCATAGAATCCCCGAAACATTATCGTCGCAGCGTTCTGCTCGTTCTCCTCGCTCTCTATCCCTCAGGTAGCGCCCTACCTTTGTACATATATACATAATCTACCCCTATGTTGAGGAGATAACGATAGAAAACGTTACATGCCCTGTGCAAAAATAAAATATTGTTATTAATATTTATAAGAAAAACCAAAATTGTTTTATTAAAGCTTATGTTAGAAATATTACTTTAATACTTATAAATGGTTAAGAATCGTAGATTGTTTTTACATTTGAAAAACAAATAATACAAGCTTGGTATTAGAAATTACTTTTTTTAAATGTTCCTTAATTTATTTTTACCCAAGAACAATAATTACATAAATTCTTTAAACATTTCTTTAGTAAGGTTGCTAGAGAAATATTTTTTTCATAATTAAGAATGAATGTGTAAACTTATTAATNAAAAAAAAAAAAAAAATATGCTTGAGGAATTCACCTCACGATCTCTGTGACCAAAGGCAAACATTTTACTGCTGTGCTATGAGCACTTTGATATATTAATACAGCAAAGTAACAAACGTTTTGACCTTACTTCAATTATAATATGAGCTCACTTGTTTATAGGCTAAAACTGATTCCTTATTTTGTCAATATTATTTTTATTATGTGTACTAAATCGTTTACTATTGTAAAATACTTATTCACAAAAGTGCAATTTTTTTTCTAGTGGTGATCAGGCAACACTGTAAAATAACATAAATTCTTAAGAAACTCTTTAAGAATGCTTTTAGAGTACGTATTGTATAATAACCTTTTTTTATTACAATGGATAACTAGTGTAATAAAATAATGCTGGATCACATTTGATCATTACTTTTAAAGCAAATAAAAAGTCTTAGTAAGTATTATGCATATTGTGATGAAACATAATGAATAACTAGTGTAATAAAATAATGCTGGATCCCACTCGATCATTACTTTTAAAGCTAATAAAAAGTCTTAGTAAGAATAAAAATTTTAAGCGGCTACATTAGATATTTTTTTCGATCTAAAATGCTTATAATGCAGAAGCTTTCCGTAAAAAAATTTCAGTGCGATATCGTGCAAGATATCGTACACGATATCTTACAAGATATCCTACACAAAATCTTACAGGATATCGTGTAAGACTGCTTGCCCGATAGTCTACATGATATCCTACACGATATTAAGCAAGATTTTTGGCAACTAAAAAATAAAAAAGTATAAACTGTGACCCATGTAATTTAAAATTTTTTGTGCTTAAAAGCAGTTAGAAAAGCCAATATAAGTAGTCAACAAAAAAAACATCTCTTTGCTCCAGTTAGGGAATTTAAACCTGGCGAGAGTCTTACCCACTTGGCCAGAGTCGATTAGACACTCGGAGAAGAATTTACGTCCTTATGAGGTAACATTTATTATTTTATCATTTCGTGAATAATATTTACCACCTTGGTTACCTAATTGATAATTAACATCTTATAAATGTACATTTTATATTGATTCGTGTCTCTTAACATGTTTGTCAACAATAAATCTAGTAATTAATTTTACAACTACTTTTCGTTCTTAGATTTTACTTATACTTTACATACACTTTTTATTCCAAGGGAAAATTAGTCCATGTTTAAAAGTGCGCCAACGGAAAAAAGTAATGGAAGAAAACTTAATAAGCCGTAACTTTCTGTGATGTAATGTAAGATTTAGGTAGATTTTGTACCGCAGTTACAGTTTCTTACGTTTCGTTACATTTACTTACAGTCGACTACAACTTCACATATTACCTTTTGACTCGTAACGTTTACTGTTATGATTCTAAAAAGGCACTCGAATCTCGTAAAAAAGCAACTGTAATAAACTCTATAAATAGGAAGGAAATATGGTAACATTTTATAATAGCTTACAGTTTTTGGCAGTTTATTACACTGTTTTATATTTTGTTATAATTAATAACTTTTAGAAACACATATTCTTACTGTTTTGAATAAAAATTACTTTTAATGAAAAAAAGTTGAATAATTATTATGAAAAATTAGTAGTGTAATAGTATGTGGTAAATCACATCAAAAAGTAACGAAAATGTAAGAAAACGTAACACAACATAAAAAAATGTAAAAAACTTAAATTCCATGAAAATAATAGTTCCTTACATCTTCTTATGTTTTCTTACGGGTTACGGCGTACTATCACACATGTTTACTTTTTCTTCCATTTTGTTACGATTGTAAATTCCCGCTGGGGTCTAATGAATTGATTATTATTATCAGAACAAAGTTGTAAATAACCTTATCCTCATTAACACATTAATCTGGGTATCGAATACAGCAGGAAAGATAATATTTTTCACTTATTTATACGGTACTCAGATAAATTACCTAAATTCTTACAACATAAGTTTATACATTAAATAAAGTTTTTTTTAAAAACTATTAAATTCGAACAAAATTAAGAAAGTTTTTTCTCAACTCGAATTAGAGACTGTAAAAAAGCATTATCTTAA
>NW_019379510.1:1005527-1045881 GCF_000648655.2 Copidosoma floridanum | reverse complement strand
ATTATTAACTTTATTTAATAAAAATCAATAAATGATTTTTTAAATGGACATAAATAAGATCATATTATTAATAATAAATATTTTTGTGAACAGTCAACATGCTCCTATTACTGACACCATGCACGTATTACTGGCCCCCCAATACTGTCTAAACTTGAATTACTGGCCGTGTAATACTGGCAAATATAATTTTTAACCCTATCTTTAATCCTAATTTTTAACGTAAAATCGCAATAAAATCTACCTCATCTAATAAAATCTATGATAATTGAAAAAAAGTAATAAGATTTAGCTATCAATGTGTTTTTATTTTGTTTGCAATTCGCTTATTTGGTTTTACAAATCTTTTTGTAACTTTATCTTCTCTAAAATTTCTTCTTGGGATTTATTTTTATGTTAAATTTCATTAATTTTTTTTTTGTGTGCAACTAGTTTGGCCTTTTCTTTTCTGATTCTTGTTTGCTGTTTTATAAAACTTATTTCTTGCTTGATTAATTTGTCGTTTTCTCTTTTTATTTGTAACATTTTTGTTTTCTCTGATTTCATTTTTTTTCTGCTACTGTTTTCAATTTAACAACTGTATTTTTTTTTTTTTTACTGATTTTTTGCCACAGAGGACCTGATATAACTGATGGAGTTTTAGTTATATTCTCCTTTTTGTTTACTGATCGAAAAATATCTTCAGAAGGCCAAGACAAATACTGAGCAAGAGGCTTATTAAGTGGCTGATGACTTTGTTAGTACCTTACCGAATCACTGCCAGTAATTCAACAGTAGCGACAAATATTGTACCAAATACTGGCATTAATATTTAAAAAAGAAAAATTATTTGAAATTAATTTTCATTGCATTTACTGAAAAATTGAGGTTTTTTTAAATTCAATAAATTGTTTCTTGTGTGATTTTGCCATGTTTATTAATAAAAATACTATCAAAAGCAAGTCCCGTTTTGCTGTAAAATTCCATTTTTTGGGAGAGAATCACACACCTGTCTATGTTATCATTGATAAAATAATCCAAATTTATGTTTCGTACTAATATGCGATTGAATAATATTTGTGCAGTTATCTACTTTACGAAAAATTTTTTTTTGTATACTGTTACGTAGGATTAAGAAGCTGGTAAGGAGGTGCGTCACGGAAAGAACTCAAATCGTTGGTCAATTATTTATTAGCTTCTCGAAGGCAGAGACGTGTGTGTGTTTCGTGCGGTGTTTTCTACTTATCGTTTGGTCTCTTGCCTAAAAGACGCTCGAGTGCCCCGATTCATGTCTCGCAGGGCCTTATATAAGCTCGTTTCCTCTATTGGTGTCCTTTACTAGCGTAGGCTTGTCGTTACTAGGGTAAGTCAGTATGATATGCCCAGCATATCGTACGTAACACGTCTGACGCCGCGACGTCGTTCGTCCTCGACGACGCTGAATTGTGTCTGATGGCCGTTGTACCTCTGATTGTGTGTGATGCGTGTGTTATGTTGTTTGTGTTGTTTTTCTCACATACGGTAGTTCACTTATCCTTTCATTCTTCTAAAAAACCGCCGTTCTCTGTATATTTTCCCATTCAATCGTCCTTCTCATTCTGTACTCGAGTATAATTGTGTATGACAATTCTGTTTATGTATGCGCTCTGCCTTCTGTTACATTTTTTTAAAAAAAAATTTAGTGAATTAGTCATATGATTACTACTAGTTTACATTCAATGATGTTCTTCGTACTTAATCAATATATTTATACTTTAGATGTTCGTGTTCACTTAAGTATCTATCACTAGAGATTTTTCTTTTCTTTCTTTTTTTTTTTTTTTTTTTTTTTTTTTTTTTTTTTTTTTTTTTTTTTTTTTTTTTTTGAAAGAACGTTTTATTCAAAACAGGTACAATAGTGAGTATTACAAGCTAGGTTAGCCATCATACATTAAACAAAAAATTTTTAGTCTATTAAAGATGTATAAAATGTTCCAAGAAATAGAAACTAACAAATGAATAAGTCAGTTAATTAGAAAAAAAAAAAATACAAATGTCTGTGTCTAGTCTAATTGTCTAGCTGACGGTGCTAGACTTGTGATCTTATTGCGTTAGCATAAAAAGTTTCGTATACTCTTTATATTTTTTAATTACTTAAGGTTGATTATTTAACTTTTATAGTCAATAGTATCATATATATAATGGGTGAAATTAAAACTTTTGTTTGACACACATTATTTAAATGTATTGAAATTTAATCTTTATTACTAAAGCTGTGAATTATTTGCTTTTTGCAGTATAGCAAAACTGTATCACTTTATAAACTTTCATAATTNTTTTTTTTTTTTTTTTTTTTTTTTTTTTTACATAATTAAACTTAATATATCTTTCTTGTTATTACATATTTTAGAGAAAAGAAAATTCTTTCTTAGTCTGGTCCTACGGACTGCGCCCTCCGATATAGTCGAGCGACTCCCGGCGCTCATTCTTTTTTTCACATTAAAATGGTATTCGCTGTTATTATTCTTATAATATTACTATTACCTTAGTGTCCATATAATTATACAGTATTATTGTTACCTAATCTTAATTATTATTGTTATTATTACTATTACAATGCATTTTCCTTATATTTTACTTGTTATTCCGTATCCCTTAATTTTATTGTTTTCTCTTTTTTTTTCTGGTGGTAGGAATCACTTGTTATGTCGTATATTTTATGTGGGCCCAAGACCTGTGGAGGATGCTCCCGTGATGGTTACCGGGATGTTAGCTAGGTGTCTCGGTGTCCTCTTCTGCAGTTCGAGGGATGTCGGCTGAGGCGCCGAGGGACTCGTCGCTGCAGTCCCTTCCCTTTCTGCGTTGTCTCTGCGTTGTCTACCTGTGAACATTCTAGCCAGATTTAATATCAAGGGGCCCCCCCATTTTAGGAACCCGAACGACCCTGCCACCATGCCTATAGTTATTTCTACTGCCACCCACGCGTATTCCTTCCAATCGGATAATTTGCTTTGTGTCTGCAAGACTTCGCGCACGCGTTGGACTATGTCCACTAATTTTATGCCAGTTTTTAAGTTCTACTCAGGCCCGTGCTCTTGACTACCGAGTTCCTGTAACCCGTCCCTTTTTATTATTGTGCTTATTAGTTCCTGTAACTTGTCTGTTCTTATTCCTTTTATACTCTGTATTATTTTCTTTACATTTAAGTTTGAGTTTTTGAATTTAACTATTTGGCTCTTGCCCTCCTCTGATCCTTGGCTCAATCTTGTTTCTGATGCTTGAGCCGTGCAATCATCTGATAAATTTATTACCCCTGCATCTATAACTTTCAATGTTTCGTGCTCTGTATGCTCGCATTATACGTGTATTTTCTCCTCCACTGTGTTACTGAACGCATGCTGGTTTCTTGCATGTAGGCGCGTCCAATAAGTGCCATTTAATCTGGCTAGTATAATTGGGCATTCCTCTGGATTTTTTATTGTGTAACCCAAAATTAATTTTATTTCGCAAGGATGGTCTTCTTCTATCTCATGAGCCGGTTCCATCAGTGTACAAATGCGTGTTCGTCCAATTTTTTGCATTTTTTAACCATTCGCTGTGATATTGGTGCGAACCTTTTCGCGCTCATGCTGACTGCCACGTACTCGTGTGTTGGTTGTAGATATGCCACGATGTTTGTTGTATTGAACCCTTCCTGTTCTACTGGTAGCGGTGATATTCTGAGAAAATAAAAAAATCCTCTTTTGTTACCAAGGGTATCTCTATGTAATATACTATTTTCCCATTAAATGCTACGGTTGCTATCTCCAACCCTTCTCCAATATCTTCCCCTGTTGTTGCATTTTTCTCTCCTGGGAGTTTAAGGTCTGGTCTTAGCTGTCCTGCTAATATTTTAGCCTCCGATGTAGCTATCGATACTTCTTCCGGTAGGTGTATCACGCCCCAACTTGCCAAATATATTATATCGGCCGTTTTCCTAAATTTTTCTGAGAGTTCGTTGGCTATTTGTTGAAATTCCTTTACCATATTTGATACTTCGTCTTCTCCTGTTATTAGGTCTGCAAATATTTCTAAACCTTCTTCCGTTATTTTTCCCGCTTTTTCTTCAAATTTTTTAATATTTTGTAGCTCTTTTTCATGATTACCAAACGTTGTGACTATTATTTGTTCCGCTAAATATTTATTTATGTTGATTGTGGTAGTTGTTTTTGAGGCTATCAATTTTAGTATTTTTTCTTGTTCCGCTACTGTTAATTGCCCCTTCATTACTTGCGCGGCTGCAGTTTGACTAAGAATTTGTTGGCCCACTACCGCTCTGTATGCCTCTTGCGTTTTTTCTTTCGTTTGTAGAACCTTGTACGTGGCCCGACTTATGTCTTACGCATTCTCTTTTCTTTTTTAATGTTACCGTGCACTTTCAGCTTGCTTGCATCTGCGCCCGTAAAAATTGTTCCGATTCTACAATTAACTGGCTCCAATCTACGTACCATATCACTTTCCACGTTTATGTGGCTGATTAGATTGGGCCCAGCTTTTCTACAATTATCCTCGGATTTTTTTCGATTAATTCTACCTCTCCTAGTTGTTTATTTCCCTGTGCGGCCTCTGCCCTAAAATAAAACAACAACAAAAAATGGATACTTTTCTATATGATTCTTGCGTTCCTTCTCTTTATATACATTTTCTTTCACATGTGGATACGTGTTTATACACCCGGGTGATTTGTCCCTATATTCAGTGATTAGGACTATTTAATAATTCGCGTTCGCGTAATTGCTTTAAGCTGCGAGTGTGGTTTTCCCTTAACATGTGGATTTCCCTATGCGCTATCAAGTGTTAACTTAATTTATATATTGGTATGTATATATATGCCATTACGCTTGCTCATGCATATGTTCGGGTGCGACTTTCCCTTGCTGAACTTTATCTAATGCCGTTCAATTTTCGTGTCTTTCGTCACTTCATTTCTTATGCCCTTTCTTCTATGTGTATTACAAGTTCATACATACTAGGCTACATTACACGCATTCACTCATTTGGTTAATTCCCAGCGGAGGCTAGTGTGGATATGAGAGGGAGAAGAAAAAAGGGGAAAATTTTATTGTTCTATATTATAAACCTCTGTTTCCCGACGTTGTATGCTACGTTATTCTTATTTCTTCCTTATCTCCATTTCCTTCAAGTGACTCACCTAAAGTGGGAAAGGATTGACATAAGTGTACGAATCTGCGTTTGCTTTTCCTCAACGTTGCTGCTAAGTCAGTGTATTCTACGTCTTCTTACGTGCACGATCTCTGCAATTAACTTCGACAGTCATGGCCGGTTTCAATCAATTTTTTGAACGCCTTATTGGGTTTGTCCGGTTGCCTTTAGGTGACTCGCGATCCACGCGCTTCGTTATCGCCCGTGGTGGTGCGTGTGGGTTACTGTTGGGGGCTGTTCTCCACGAGGAAGCCACGTGCGCCGTGCCAGGTTGCCAAAGCGTAAGTATGAAAGCGAAGTTTTTTTTTTTTTTGTTTTTTTGTTTTTTTTCAAGTGTTTCATTTATTGGGTTGTAGGTTACGCGACTGTATGCGTGTCGGGATGTCCCTGCTGTAGGACGGCCCCCTGGGCAAAGCATTGTTGTGCTCAGCGGGCCGACTGCGTTAGCGCCAATTTATTGTGGGCAGCATGGTTCGGTAAATGCTCTTGGCTTTCGTCAGATTTTTTCTTCTTATGGCTTCTTTATTTTTCCTAATGCAATTCTTTTTTTTTTTACTTTTTTTTTATTNTAGAATACACTTTTTTTATATATTTTTTTTTTTTATTATTTAGCTTGGGGTGCGACTGATAGTCGATCCCTACGCCTTCTTTGGTGTCCCGGTTCCTCTACTATTACCGGGGTGGCCTACCGACGCGTTGTCACTGCCAACCTTGCGCTACCCCTATCGAGGAGGGGTAGGGTCCTGCGAGGTGCGATGCCCTTCAGGGTCTCCATTTCTCGTGATAGTGCGGAAGGAGGAGAAGGCGCCCGTCCCCTATTTTACTGGGAAGGTGTTGTGGCTGCACTGCCCCACCTTGGTAAGGGGGGCTTCCTACTCTCTGGTCGTCGGCTGGAGCTGTCACGGTACCATCCTGGTGCTAGTGGTGGACGTCACCCTGGAAGGCGCTGCCAACTATCCTCTCGATCACCGACCGGTTATCCTGGTAATTTTTTTTTTTTTTTATTTCTTATTCCTTATTTCAATTCGTTTATTTATTTCTTTATTTAATTCGTCTTTTCCTTCTTTTTTTTGCTATTAGGTGCAACGTTCTGCCAGCGGATGTCTCGTCCCTTCCACGCTGATCGCTGCTACCACTGATTCTCAGCCCAGCGTCGTCGACTGCCTTCAGCGGTTGCAAACGCTGCAGCTGAGGGAGGGTTCTAACGGGAGTTCTCGATGGAGTGGTTTGGGTCGTGGGTGGCGGCGAAAAAAGGAGGGGGTGAGCCACTCGTGTGGTTGTTGTAAGGGTTGTGGCTCCCATTAGTTTAAATGAGGAAAAATAAAAAAAATATAATTTTTCATTTAGAGTGTTTTCATCTTTTTATTATTTCCCTTTCATGTTCCGCACTTGTGGTGTTTTTTTTTGCATCGCGTACACGCGCATCCATTTATATATATGTAAATACACACATACACACATACACACACACACACACACACATATATATATATAACGCCTTTTGAGAGAAAACCACACGCGTAACTCTCTCGTTGTCGTTAGAGTTTTGTATAATTAATAAGCGTTAAACTCGGTGACAAAAAATTTTAATTTCTTGTTTCGTGTATTAAAGAGAAAGAGAAAAAAAAGAGAAGAGGAAGAGAAGGAAAAAAAAAATTTGTGGCCCGTCCGGGGGCCACGAAAATTTTGGCGAACCCTAATTATTTTGACTGTTGGTTTCTACTAACTATTTTATACGTGCTGATGACCCAACCCAAAATTGTATATTTGCCTGGAGGTACCCACGTGAGCCTGCATCGCTTGAGTCCCGTCCCTGAAGCTACATCCCTGTGTTAAACATGCGTATGGGCTTCGGCGACTGCGTGAGTCACGCTTACTGTTGAGCCCGCTTGGTTTTCTTTACTTCCTTCTTTTCTCGCACAATATCTCTTTGATTTAGACTCTCTTCTTATTATCCTCGTGTTGCATTTTTAAGACGCATGCTTTCTTGATTTTGTCGACATGCACCACTCTTACTTCGTCATTCCTCTGCAACTTTACATCATGACTCTTATAATTATTCCCTGTTATTTCGTATGGGCCTTCGTACTGGCAATCATATTTCCCTTTCGACGGCTCTTTTAATATGTACGCCATTTCTCCTTCCATAAAAAATTTGGTGTTAAGTTTCCTATCGTAGTAATATTTGGATCTATACTTGCTTTGTACCTGTTTCAGCACTGCTATTGTTCGCATTTGTGTGAGGATATCTGTGATTTGCTCAAAGTATTTGCTATACGTTTGATCTGTTTCTACCCGTTCAAAGCTCGAGAGGATACGTGCTCTCTGCCCGAAGAGTAACTCGTACGAAGCATATCCTGTGCTCTCATGCTCGGGTGTATTATATGCGAGCATGCATAAAGGTATTAATTCATCCCATTTTTCGTTTTTTTGACTTACGCCTTGAGATACTCGCATAGCACATGGTGCATCCTTTCTATTGCTCCATTACTCTGTTGGTGAAATGCTGTGCTGCCAATTTTATCGATTTTGAACAATCTTGCGAACTTTTCCATTGTTCTGTTTATAAAGTGTGTCCCCCTGTCTGATAATAATTTTTCTGGGGCTGCAAAATATGCCATAAAGTAGTTTAAGAGAGCTTTTACCGCCTCTTACGCCGTTGCTCGCTGTACTGGCGCTAATACTATGTATTTTGTTAGCAAGTCCTGGATTGACAATATATGCGTATTACCATGGTCTGAAGGCTTATTTATTGGTCCATAAAAATCTATTGGAATTTTCTCAAATGGTCTGCTCGGTGTGTCAGTAATAAGCATTGCCTGTTTGGTTTTTACTCTTACTAGTTTTTTCGTTTGGCACGATTCGCATCCCGCCACAAATTGCCTAACCTCGGGTCTCATGTTTCTCCAGTAAAAATCCTTTGCTAATCTATTATAAGTTTTGTTGACCCCTCTATGTCCTCCCACCGTTGACTCGTGGTACTCTTTAATAACTTTGAATCGTTGATCTACCGGTGGCACAACAAGCGTGTTTGTGTACAGAGTAATTATAATATTCATTTCCTTGAAAATTTCCTCTAGCTGCTTGATCAAATACATCCATTGGTTTATGTCTAGAATCACAAGGTTCCTTATTATTCCAATGTTTTTTAAACTATTGCTCCTTACTAATCCCTGGAGTGATTTTAAGCCTGTCTTGATGTCTGTTCTTAACGCCCTGTTATCGAAGTGTTTTTTCACGTACATGCGCATGACCGATACTTTCCTTTTTCTAGAAAGCATGGCATTTCCGACTGCCCTCACTTCATGATTCATCCTTATTGGATCAATGTATCCCCGCTCGTAGAGTGCATTGATTGTCTCCGTATCCGGGACGTTTTCCACCACTGTACAGAAGGCTACATTGTCTAGGTATCTGAAGGGGTGATCTTCTACTTTCTTTACTTTTTGAAATGGAGGGGGGTTTGATCCATCGCCTGGGACCCATGGTGGCTTATCATGCGGTAGTCGGGTCCTGCATACCCTATATTTATCTAGCGCGCTTAAGTTCTTGAGATCACTCTCCTCCTTAGGATCGCTTTCGCTTCCCTCGACTAGAGCTTGGTTGAGTCCCCTGCTCTCTTCTTCGTTTTCCGAGGCTATTGTCGATGTGCTATCGGAATCAGGTGGTGGTGGAGGGTCGGGTGGTGGTGTATCCCTGTCCTCGTGCACCTTCTCTGTTGCGCTCTCTCCCTCTTTTTGTGCGAAATTTTTACTGCTCGTCTGTCTCTCTCCTTTTCCTGACTCATCATTAGAGCTCTCCCCGTTGCTTATACGTCTTACATCACTATCTCCTGTTCCAGTCCTTCTTCGCTCTTGCCCTGCTCACTAGTGCTGACTCTCACATCGTTCAAATCATCAAAGCCTGATAATGATCATTTTTGAGGCATATGTGTTTAAGTGTTTCCCCTTTTTTTCCTATAAAATGTTGAAAGATTGTTCTTTCTCTTGATAATTGAAAGTGGATACATATGTTTACTTTATGTATTTGAGAAAATACAAAGGTGCATTCCCCGTCCCCAAACGCGTGGCTCTCCTTTAAGATATTTTTTTTGCCCTCTGGGTCTTTACGTTTATTTATCCATTCCGAGCTAAGGAGCGTTTTTCTCAGTCTGTCCTGTGACATTTCCAATCCATATAAAAGTATGAGGCAATGAAAGAGACAGCTTCCGTCCCAGGGTACATCAACTAACTTCTCAGTCTCCCTATCTTCTTCTTCGCTCCTTTCGACCGATGTTGCATAATTTTCCCTTAACTCATTTGTTGGTGGCGAGTCGTTCCTAATTTTCGTGTTCTTATTTCCTTTTTGGTTTTTGCTGTCCATTGAACTTTCTAATTTTTCTACTCTGTCATTTTCATCTTTCCATAGGTCTATTGTTAATCCTTGTTTACCTTCAACCGCTTGTTTTTTAACGTCAATTAAGACTTTCGCCCGAAATCCGTCTATAGCCAAGGCCGTCTATTAGGTCGTAAAGGTGTGCGTCATGTTGGATCGCGCATTTACACGTTCAGTATTATTATATATATTGGTGCCGTCGGTGAGCGGCCTATTCATCGTATGCTTATCCCGTGCTAGCTCTTCTTCGCTCTCTTTTTCCTTTGGTTCGCTTCGTGCTTGGTCGGCTCTCTCTATCACTTCGACCTCCCTGCTTTCGAAAATGCCTTTCTCCGTGATCTCGGTCTTTTCTGCTGTTTCGTCTGTTTCCGTCAGCTTTCGTATATCGCTTGCTTCTTCTTTGCCTCTCTTTTTCTCCGCCGCTTCGGCTGCTAGGCTTGCTTGTATCAGCTGCCGACCCCAATCATCAAGTTTTGGACTATGGTTTTCTGAATCATCATTTGTTATTATTGGTGTCCCGCAGTTTGCAATTATAATATCTCCTGACGGACTTTCGTTGTGTTCTGTGATATAAAACAATGCTTGCTTCCTTGTAAGTGTGTCTCATTGACGCTTATGAGTTTGGTCCAATTTCGTTTTTCTCGATTGCTGGTGTGCTCGTCGGTTTTATTCCCTGTTGCATTCGGTCCTCCCTTCGCATATAGGCTAATTTGTCGTTTATCGGCCCTTGCGAAATAATTTCGTCTATTGCTTCCATGTCTGTTTCCTGATTTGAGGTCCACTACCGTGATGTACCGTGCTGAGGCTAGGTTTTCCAAGATATCGCTCTGAAACGGTAGCGGGTAACATGAGCCCACTGTAACCTCGTTAAGTAGTCGGAAATCTGTGATTACCCTCACCCTTTTTTCATTGTTCGGCCCTGATTGCTTAGCCACTATAAAGGTGTTTGTGCTATAGGGGGAGGTGGAGGGTTAAATTATTCCTTGCTCCAGCATTTTTTTTATTTCAATTTTCATTTGATCCCTTATTGCCGGAGGGTATCTGAATCTTTCCGCCACAATGAATTTATCTGATGTTGTAATAATCCGATGCTTCAGCAGGTGTGTTGCCTTGAGGGGTTCCCCGTCGAGGCCAAATACGTAAGGGTTTGACTCGATTAGTTTTCTCACGTGCTCTTTTTCTTCCTTGTTGCAACCAGCTATGTCTACGAGTTGCATTATCTTGTCTACCCGTTTTTGTTTCTCTAGCTCCCCTTTGTTTTTTGTAAAAATTTCAATTTTTTTGTTGTCATCTCTTTTTTCTTTATTAAATAATCTTATCATTGCTTCCCCCAAGCTTTCGACGTCGTCCCCTTCGACATATTCTGCACGATTCCGGTAAATTTCCTCATATTCTAGCAGCTCTACTTCCCGAACAGGCACATATTTTATTTCGTTACTTGTATTCATGCACTCTGCGACTATTTTACCATTAACATTCCTGGCTGTAAAGTTTCCGAAAAATATTCCTTCCTCCGTTTCTTGGAGGGGTATCCAGCCATTTTCTGAATTATTTTTGCTTTCTCTTATTCGCGCATAAATTATTTGCCTCGATCTCGCAGGTATTTTAAAACACTCCGGCCTTACCAGTGGTATCTCTGCGCTATCCAATTTAATTGTATTCTCGGCGGCGCTTGTCTGGCCCTGGTATCGCTGAAAAATATCCCACCCAATGATTCCTTCCGCCTCAATTTTGAAGTCATGGGGAACTTCATGTAATGTGCACTCTAATCCGTGCAACTGAGCCTGTACTGTGCCCAATGTTTTGCGTGCTCCGTAAGTCACGCTGATAATAGCTACTCGATACCTACTGTCTATTAGCATATCTGTGCTTAGACAATTAACCTTTACAATCGAAATCTCTGCGCCTGTATCCGCATAAAAAGTCGCCTTTCCATTCTTTAACTGTGGTCCCTGTAACTGGACCAATGGTGGCATATGCCCTGTTCTCGCGAGTTTTATAGTTATCTGGGGAAGCTGCTCTATTTCTTCGTCGCGCTCTGAAAGCTTGGGTTCATCATTATCTACATGTGTGTCCAGCGCCTTTGTCCGATTACACTTCTTGCGGACTCTCCTGCGTTTTCTTGTGCGTTTACCGCTCCGTTGTATGGGAGTGTCATCCTGCTCTGCCGTATTACTTTATATTTTTTCTTGCACTGTGTAAGTACTCGGACTGTTGTTGTGCGTCTTCTTCTCTACTATCTCTTTCTCCACCTTTTACGGCCTTTTTCTCGCACATTCTTCCTCACCGGACACACTTTTCTCTATCTCTTTCTCTAGTTGATGCTCGACGCTTGGGGACCACGTCGAACATCTTGCAAGTTTAAAGCTACGGGAGGGTCTCTCCTGTTATCCGGAGTGTATGCGCCGCTTTCTCGCTGCTGTGGGCCCCTCTCATGTGGCAGCCCGTTTCTAACTAGATCCCTATTATAGCCATACCTGCTATCCTGATTTCTGTAGCCGTTACCATAGCGGCTGAATGTGTCCTTGCTATAATTATTGTACGCGTCACCGTTGCCACGGTTGTTGTAATAATTACAACCTCTGGAGTTGTAATCATTATATCTGTAATTGTGATTGTTGTTACTATTGTATGGCTCCGTTGGGCCATTGTTATAACCCCTGTTGTAATTATTATAATTATTATTATTATAGTTATCATTCCTACCCCTGTAGTTATAGGCATTACTGTCAGTAGGAGTATTATTTGCGGGTTGGTTACGCCTCTCGTTACGCTCTCTCCTCTTCCTCCCTGTCTTGCTTGCGCGAGTGGCAGTCTCTCGCATAGTGTCCCGGTTTTTGACAATAATTACAATTTTCCCTCAGTTCCCTTCCGTTTTCTTTTGAAGCTTTTCTATCACTTATCACCACTAGTAGCTTTCGGCATTCCTCAACTGAATACCCAGTTCGGCCATCGCTTTATATACAGCGTTTTTCTTTTACTGCTGCTGTTCCTTGTACTCCCTGAGTGTTTTCTGCTGTTTTTTCTTCTTTTCTTGCTAGATTTACGAGTGGTCCCCACTCTGTTGTTGTCTTATTGCATGTGGGCAGTGCGCTTACCGGTATTGCATGCCGTAAACTAAGGTCACTTTCAATCTTCAACGCCTGTATTTTTGCTTCCCCTAAAGTTTCCGGGTTAGACCTTGCCATCCTCCAACTAAAAGTTGGAGGTAATCCGTAAATAAACTATTTTACCGCCTCGGATTCTAGGTTTGCCTTCATCGCCTGTTTTTGAATTGGGGGAATGTATGGGTTTGAATCGTACAACATTGTTAATCTATTGTATAATTGTTGTACTCGTCCCCCGTAGTCATCTATTGCTTCACTATCTTGCTGGGTTATTATTTTTAATTTTGCCATGAGCGAGTCTGCATTATTAATACTGCAGTATCTGTTTGAGAGCTCTTTGATGAACTCTTTGACTGTAGTAAACTGCGTCAGTCTCGGGGCAAAATGTTCCGCTGCTTTCCCTTTTAGCCTATTTGCGAGGGTGCCCAAAAAAAATAGTTCGTTTTCCGGGCCTATTGTACGTGCAACCATACGCACCATTCTTCCGAACAGCGGTAGGTTGATTGGGTCACCATCGAAAAACGGAATGTTGTTTGTCATATTGCTGAGCATGGACAGAATGTTGTGTTGCACATACTGCGGTCTGCGTAGGTGGTCGTAATTGCGTGTCTCTTGTTCCTTTTCTATGTGTGGGGTCATGGTCGATATTATGTCACCCCGTCGTCTATCCTTATTCGCGTTCAAATCGACCCGATCTGTATGATAATTAGTTGGTGGTGGTGCCGTTGCCATAAACGCGGCTTTCATCATTTTTTCGAGTTCTACGCTCGTATCCTTTATTCTATCCCATAGCTGTTGGTTGTGTAAGTCGCTTGCCCTGATTTTTCTTGACTCATCGCTTTCGTACTGTGATGCACCGGAAATCGGCAATTCTGGTTTCCCCGGCATGCCTTATTGTATCGGTAGGATGTCTACTCTATCCGTTCGGGCTCCGTGTGTTCTTCGGCCCTTTTTATATTGCCCCCAATGCCCGTTCGCCGGAGATAAGACTCACTTCTGTGTTTGCGGATCCTATGCTCACTCCTACGTCGTGTTGTATGTAGTCGAAGTCCCTATTTGTCGGTGACAAATTTCGGATGGGCCCTGCGGTCGCTGTGAATGGCACGCCCACTTCCTCTGTCTTCTTTAGCTTTGCACTAATTTTTGAAAACAGGCCCATTACTATTGCCTTCGTTCCTTCATCGAGGGCATCTAGTTTCTCGCACCTTTCTGGTTCGAGTTCTAATTCTAACATCTGTTCCGCCATATTTTTCTTTTGCTTTTTATTACTAGGGTCTTGCCTGCACGTGTCGATTATCGTAATATCTAGGCCTTCGTTCTCGCTTTCTGACTCATGGGTAATGCCGCCAAGATGAATCATTTTTTTTCCTACTTTTTCCCTCCTTTTTGTATGTACGTGTCGCGAAACGTATTTTTTTTTTTTTTTATTATTATAAAGCTTATGTATTTTCCTAANTTCCCTCTTTTTTGTATGTACGTGTCGCGAAACGTATTTTCTTTTTGATTATTATAAAGCTTATGTATTTTCCTAATTACGGGGCGACGTTTAATAACGTATAGAGCGGCTTAATAATAATCGCGCGAAAAGAATAGTAAGAATAGTAAGAGATGAGACAAGAAAGCAAAGGAGCGGCGTGTGTCTTTTACTCGGTTTCTTTTAATTTTGTGCTCTCTCTTTGTTTAGTGATAAATAGGACGAAATATTCTTCTGGGAATATCTGTAGTCTGTTTTTGTTAATAAAAATTATAGTAATGAAAATAGTGATCTATAAAGGTGCCGGTTATTATTATGATATAATTATTTTCGAATATTTCCTATATCTGTGCAAGCCCACTAACAAGATCCCTTTGTTTTATGTTTGTTATGCAAAGTTTTATACATTTTATCCCGGGGTCAGGGAAAATAAAAACGATATAAAAATTTAAACAACTCACTTACCAAGTCAACAGTACCCCCATTGCCAGAATGATTGTGCTGAATATCATGCTTCCCTGGTTACTACTCTCCTTTTTGGCGTTGAGCGTCAGAAATACGGATGTGACTGCAACAAACTGCTACCTTCTTGCTGGTCTTTCCCGAAGTTGCTTTGATCTTCTGTTTATAGACTTCCCGATCGTTGATGTCGAGAATCACTCGTATGAACAGCTACCCGTTTACCTCTGTCCTGTTTGGGTCCGTTTCGGCACTCAAGTTCGATTTTCGTGGCACTGCACTATGTGTGCTTCTCGGCGGAATTTTTTTTTTTTTTAACAAGTTAAGAAAGCGAAAAAAAATTCCGACTCTTACCGTACCCCACACTTAGCACCAAAACTGTTACGTAGGATTAAGAAGCTGGTAAGGAGGTGCGTCATGAAAAGAACTCAACTCGTTGGTCAATTATTTATTAGCTTCTTGAAGGCAGAGGCGTGTGTGTGTTTCGCGCCGTGTTTTCTACTTATCGTTCGGTCTCTTGCCTAAAAGACGCTCGAGTGCCCCGATTCATGTCTCGCAGGGCCTTAAATAAGATCGTTCCCCCTATTGGTGTCCTTTACTAGCGTAGGCTTGTCGTTACTAGGGTGGGTCAGTGTGATATGCCCAGCATATCGTACGTAACAATATTCATCATCATAAAATTATTTTGCAAGTATTTATTTCTATTGACTGCCAGTAATTAGAGCAGTGCCAGTAATACCCACAGTTACCCTAATCAGTCAGTTGGACAAGTTGAAACTTTTCCAAAAATTTTTGTACACTATATCATATAGTTCGATGAGGTGAAATCGATCTTTGAGTTACAATGAGTAGTTAGATAACGATATCATAATTGTTATAGTCCTTATTCTATAAATATTATGAAAATTTTAACAACGCTTCTGCATTATAAGCATTTAAAAAAAAAAAGAAAAATATTTAATGTAGCTGCTCACTAGATTACGCTTATGATATGAAGTGCTTTGTTATTTTATGAATACTCGCATAAAACATAACCTATGGTGAATAAAAAGATATATGTAGTAGCTATATCATTTAGACTGATGAAATTAGTTGCTAGATTCAATGATAAAGTTATACTTTTATGTAATCATATTGCAGACTCACCTAATTATGAATATAAATATGCCTTCTATAAAATGATATTGTGTACAAAGGTAGCGTAATTACGTTAGAATGAGTATACATACGTTAATTGGGTATGATTTCAATTAATATTTTAATATTCAACAAATAAACGATTATAAACAGTAAATTACAGTACAATACAATATAAACAATATGTAGGACGGTCAGTATGAGACTGTATACACTTTTATCGAATCTTCTGATTATTTCAAAACAACTTTCTACCACCTACACTAATTACATCCTTGACGTCACACTAACATCTATTGCATACACTCACACAGTTATTCCTGCTGCATAGTTAATACCAAAAATATAATTGTACACAAAAGGTTATGACAGACCATCCTGAAGTACCGATTTTTTCGTAGGGTAGTATTATTTGCCAGTAAATGTACCTTGAGGACGTTTATCACACATAGATTTTTTTGGCGGATATTATTCAAACATTAAACAATTATTTGAAACAGCGGAAAAATTCTCACAAAAAATTATAGCTGGTTCAACTATCCCCTTTTTTTTTTTTTTTTTTTTTAATATTTCAAATTTCACATGCAACATTATGAAATAATCACGTTAACATTGCATTTATGTAATCTACAAATCTCCCAACTTTTTTAGTATAGAAAATTAATTTTAGGTAAACCTTTTAAATTTTCAAATGGATCTATAAGTTGGTTTTTTAAATAACACAATAAAGAAGGGGTGGAGTATGAGTAAAAGCGTGTACGGAAGTATTTCTCATATGTACATCCATTTTTTTTTTTATATTGTAGTGATACACGTCCGGCTCCTATAAAGGACACTACTGAGGGCATTTAGCACTTATGAGGAGGAAGGAAAGAGGGATAGGAAGCCTCCCATTGCTGGGAGGGGGGTTGGGAAAAATTAGGCAATTTTGGCTGCGAGAAGGTCGCCTAAACCCTCCTCGAGGAGCATTGCGTGGTGAAAAAGCACATGTGAAAAATCACAGAGGTACTTGCCCGAAAAAATCACACTGTCCGGGAATCGAACCACGGTCTCCCACGTGCCAATCCACAACCTAGCCGACTGAGCCACCACGCGCTCATGTACATCCATATGAGAAAAACCATTGCCAGCTTTGCTGCAATATATTTGCGCTCCTCTCATCTCTCTAAACTTCCCCTTTCTCACTGTGATAAACGTAGTTAAGTCAAAAAATTATCTTAGGCACAAATAGAAAAGTTGTTAAAAAATAAAACGAAGAAAGTCAACGAATGTATTTGTAGAATGCAGAGAAAAAGTTTAAAAAATTTTTAACATTTTGAAAAAAGATGGTAAAACTGTACCAACAATTATTTATTTATTTTAAAAGTAACAAATAAATTATAAATAGATGTAAAACTTTTTAATACATTGGAAAGCTGCTCTTCTTAAATACTCTAATTTCTGAGTTTAACAAAAAATTATTTCACGAAAACGATTAGTTCACTAAATGAATAGCGTATTTATCAATGCAGTTTATTACCAAACTGAATTCAGTATTTAACAGTTAATGAATATTTACATTAGAAATAAGTTACCAGCCGTACCATTTCAGGAAAAAAACGAATTTCCAAAATTGCGACCGCTTATAGAAGAGTGGGTAAAGGACAAGGTTTGCATGTTGGAAGTTAGGGGTTCAAATCCTGATGGAAAGTTTTTTTTTTTTTTTAGCGAATTGGTTGAAAAAATAAGAAATAAAAGAAAAAAATTTTCAGATATATGCTGTGGTGGTGAAGTGTGGGTGGGGACTGTCGTGGAACGGTATGTTAATAGAGTCAGGGCGAAAGAAAAATAACATGCATAATCCACTTCCGTTACACATTTTCTCAAGGTCACCGATCTAAAATCATTGATTTACTCTTACGCATAACGTGCATCAAGACACTCGTTGAATTTATCAAGACACTCGTTTTCAAATCCTTACTGTTTGTAATAAAATCCTGAAAACTATGTACTATTAACTATAACTTATGTAGGAGACATAAGTAGAGTACTGGTTGTGTTTTTTCAAGGTGTTGGTAATGTTAGCTGAAAACTAAATAAAACTGTTAGTAGCCTTTTTCTTTTTACACTGCGTGTTACATATGCAAGATTTAATTATTTAAATCCGGAAGAGTATGAAGATAGTCCCATAAAAGAGTCACAAGAAATTTCAGTTATGTCGTCAGTGTATATTATAAAGCAACTGTATTTCTTCTAATTTACCAAACGTCTCGTTTTTTAGCAGTACTCATAAAATAAGATAGTATTTTATATCATTAGCATAATCTAGTGATTATCTATCTACATGAAACGTACATTTTTTTACTTAAAATGCTGGTAATGTAGAAGTGTCGTTTGTATAATATTAATAGAATATAAAATATAATAATTATGTTAGAGTTATCTGGCTACTTATTGTAACACGTAAGATCGATCTTATCTTATCGACCTAAGAATGCAAATAGTACATCACGATACTAGTGCGCGAGGAAGGCGATTGACGAAGGAAGCCGAGTGTCAGTTCGTGCGTCAATTACCTAACCTTTCGCACGTGTGGTGTATATGACTTTTCGACACATTATGCGTGGGCAAAGAGATTCTGAGCCATCTAATATGGCTCATAATCAAGGTCCCCGCGCATGGCGTATCGAAAAACGATTTTTTGTGTTTATAGTAACCACTACTTTTTTCAGAAGAGACAGTTAGTTGAAAAAGTATGCTTATGGTATAATAAGGAAGTTTGACCAGAAATTTCTCCAAAAGTTTTTGTACGTTAAATCCCACTAGGAAATACCAAACTTGACATTTTGAAATCATTTTTATGACTTCTCAAGTAAGAAGTTGTATCATTTAAACCCTTTTTTTTATTTCGAATTTTGTTATCGTAACAGTTAATACGAGAAGCTGCTATATAATGTTTAAAAGGAAGGCATTGTGATTTTACATTTTTAAAGTCCAAACGATTTTTACTGAATTTAATTATGTTTTTTATATTATGACAAATATTAATGTTTGAGTATAATTATGATTTATATTCAAAGACGACAAAAGTGCAAAAAGGAAAAATGCACAATTGAATTAACTTATACTATTTCATTTTTCTTTAATTAAACTATATATTTACAACGTATTTGTTATTAATGATTATAAGTAAGAATTATTAGTTAAGGTTACGAATTGTTACATGTTACACTTAGATAACCTTTCACTATTGTTAAAATTTTTTTTACTATTATATTTGTTTTAATTCCTTTCGTCAACCTCGATCCACTAACTTAGAAGTTTATTGGAAATCAAGACTTGCGTTAGTTCGATCCTCTGAAATGATTTCCTAATTAAACACTTAAGACATGTAACTTAAGTCAACACTATTATCGAAAAACGCCCTGAGTGCAGAAAGAGGTATTCGCTATGTGCAGTAATCTAAAACAGCGCCACCTGCACCACAAGAAGAAGGCGATCGACGATCAGCGATGGTGAAAAGCTTAAGCCCAGTCGGATATTTCAAAGCACATCTCTGCCAGCCTCTGATTTCAGCGCCACCACCACCCAATCAATAAACTAAGGCCATTGTATATAGTAACACTGCAGACGACTGATTAGTGATTATATACTCTCTTAACCATATCTGTATAGGTAGTAAACAAAGCAACGTAACTTTGGACACTGCATATTGCTTACTGTCTGCTTTAATTAATGATAAAATAAAATAATAACACAAGCGCTAATCCCCACACAACCCGGAGAGCTTACTGGTCGCTTACTTAATTTACTATGAATAAAATAATAATGCAAGCGCCAATCCCCACACAACCCGGGGTGCTTACTGGTTGCTTTGATTATTTATGATTAATAAAATAATGACGCAAGGACCAATCCCCACACAACCGGGGGAGCTTATTCACTGCTTAAATTACAGTTAAAAAAAAAAAATAAATAATGTAACAAAAAATTGTTTTCTATTGAATACAAATTCTTAACACTGAAAATCTATACTTTAAGTATCAAAAATTCATTAAAACTACAAAAAACAATTAACAAAGTTTGCAGCCCATAACAGACTATATGTAATCGTGTTATCCAGCAGTGCCTCCTTCTTGCCGTGCAGGTGGCACTGTTTCAGAATACTGCACACAGACCACAGTGAATAGCTAAGAGTCGACTGTTTGTATAGCTATCTGAACTAGTGTATAGAGGAAATGCTGTACACGCAACTGTAGTTGTATAAAGTAACGGAGCCAATACTTGACCAGGCACCAATACTCGACCAGTCCCGTGTTTATATGTAATATTATGAACATTACACGAAAATGCTAAAAAAAATATCCCTTTATGAATTAAATAAAAGAGATTTAAAAATATTTAAATTCAATACAAATTGTAGAAAAAATATAAATTCATTTATTATGTTGCATTTTTTTGATCGAGTATTACGGTCTGGACTGATAGAGTGTTGGTTTCACATGAAAATTTGCACTTTCAGACATATTTCTGTCACTTGCATATGCGCATAAGTTAGAAAACGTATCGTAAAAGAACCTGTTTTTAGTGATCAACTATTTGGATGAGAAAGGCACGTTTGTAAAACCTTTAAGGTAATTAAACTTTAAAAGGAAATCCTTTTTTATTTGTTAAGTAATTTGTTTATGCTGTCTAACAGTTGCAGTGTCAAATTTTCATAACTACTTTGTTTCCTTGGTCAAAACAACCTCAAAATTGTGTTGAATGATCGAGTATTGGGTCCTCTCCCTTAGTCGATCACCAATTCTTGCCTGCACGCAGCGACGACTCAGTAAGCGCCTACGCTCGCTTCTGCTAAAGTCGAGATGCGTTCACGTTCTCGCTGCGATGCTTCTTTGTCTACAAAACTGTGTGATGTTCACTGTGTCACTCTGTGTTCTGTTCAAGAGTCGCCGTCTCGTTCATTAAATTTCGTATCTTTATTAGCAGCTATTTGAAATTTTTACTTATCATATTCAGTCTTTCTTATATCAATTGATTTTCTTATATTTTCGTAAAGTGTTAGTATAACGTTGTGTTGGTTTAATTTATGATATTTAACTAAAAAAATGTTGTTATATTCGTTGATTTGAAAGTGCACGTGTCATTTAGTCAATCAATCAACTTTTAAAAAAAAAAAGTTTAATAGTGGTGCTGTTATATTTTTTGTATTTATTAAAAAACAAAAACAAAGTTCGACTGTTTGGACAACGTTTCGGCTCTCGTTAGGTACAAAAAGCTCTGACTCTTACGAAAGGAATGTAAAATCGTGAAATAAAATTACGATTTCACATCCTTTTCGTAAGAGTCAGAGCTTTTTGTACCTGACGAGGGCTGGGAAATTGTCCAAACAGCCGAAACGTTGTTGTTTTTATTTTTTAATAAATACACAAATATGACAGTACTGCCATTGCACATTGTTTTTAACTATTTACCAACTGCTATTAGACGCATTATTTGATAATCAATCAACTCGTGGATCCATCTAAAACTTGAATGTGTTAAGCTAGATATGCGTATATCTATTAGACAAACAGTTGATACTTACACATACCTTTTTTTGCATGCAGGGTGTTTTTGGATAATAGATTCAATTTAAATTACATTTCTTTATTGTTTAATGAATATATCTTTGCAGGGGTTTAAACTAACGGAAGTGTTGATTTCCAATGATTGTTAAAAAATCCAAGAAAGAACGGGTCAAGTATGTGTAAAAGCGTATGTGTAAATATATCATATGAGCAAAATTATTCCCAGCGTTGCTGCATCTTTGTGCTCCCCTCACCTCTCTGAACTTTCTCCCGCTAACTGTAATGAACGTCCTCAACTCAAAAAATCACCTTAGTCACGAATGAAAAAAGTATGAGAGTGTAAGATGCAATGATAATCGATGAACGTATTCATAGATCCTCGTTTGAATAAACCATTAGTGGTAGAAAGATGAACATAATATACAACTTGAAAAAGTTTTGAAAAAAATGTAAACTGTGTAAAAATGTTATTCTTTGAATATTTTAAAACAAATTGATATAATACAAATTAAACAAATAATCATAAATACATACAAAAACTGCTACTAAAATCTATTTTCTTAAAGTTTAGATAAAAATTATTTATTCATGTAAATAATTTACTAATGTATATAATAAATCATGTGTTGAATCACAAATTAATTATTTCAATAGTAAATATATGTTTCAATTAAAAATGATTTTGGACCACATTATAAGAGAAATAAAAGGTATCCTTCTCTCGGGCATTAGCTATCAGAAATTTTCACTGTAATGCGCCGAAAGAAAGATTGGTAAAAAATCGTAAACAACCCACGAAAAGAAGCAAAGAATCCCTGAAATCGGGTGCTTATTACTGTCATCTGTGTCTCTGGCGTCAATTGCTTGTTATCTGAGACATTCTTTAGTTTTTCTTTTTAGGTGAATAATATACTATTACTTATGTTACTCTTTATTTCATCCTCACACCGGAAGTAATAGTTAAAATTCATTTTCTCCACATATTTTTGGAAAGAGAAAATTTTTAAAGCTGATTTACTATCGTGCAAAACGTGTCTATACAATTATAACTTAAAAAATTCGAATATACAGCTTACCTTAATTCAGTATTCTATATGAGCGTCACAAATCCGTTATTTTCATACGTTAACAAACTTAAAGCATGACAAAAATTACTGTGAAAATAAAAAAGGTAACAGGCAAAGGAAACATTTACAAATAAAGTAATTTTTTTTAATTTTGAAAATGAGCAACAGATAAAAGTTTATTTACATGTCAAGTTGTTAAATAAAGCGGAAATTAAAACCTAAAAAATTCAATAAATCTTTTTTAACACATTTTTCATAGAAAAATTGCAAAAATTTTTTATTGCAACATCAGCCAATGCATAAGAAAAAAATTTTTTTACTACCTACCATGCAATTTTTTTGTAACTTGTTTAAAAGCATAAATTAGAAACAAACATACTGGATCATCCTTATACTAATTTTATCGTGGAAACTGGTAAGTGAGCTTATATTTATTTCTAAGATATATCTTACTAATACATAAAGCAAATTTGCTAAAACCGTTTTAATCGCTAACCGTGAAAACTACTGCACCGATTTTGCTAAAAGTTTGCATACTGATTCTTGAGAATTCCGAGATAGTTTTCGCATTGTTCTCGTCTTGAAAAAGTTAATAACAATAGCGTTAAACAAGCTCAAAGTTTTTCTCAAATAAGCTAGCTTTGCACTTTAGTTCAATAGGATCCGATAGGTGGCGTCAAAGTAAAATTGAAGCCACCCACAATCAAAGATAGTGAAGAGTGATTATGAGATGCCCCATCGAATTGTTGACTGTCGAAGTCGTTCATCAGCAGTACACCAAGCATAGAGGTGTCAGTCGTGCAACTGTTCATCTCGGTTACCGATGACACTCTTTTTTTATGGGCAAGCGAACTAATTCGGTTTTTACCCCGGATGGCCAAGATAATCGAGTGCCACGGAAAAATAGGCGTTTGGAATGTCAACGTCTTCAGCGGAACGCCAGGAAACGTGTCTAGCTAGAACATTACCTGCTCTAACACTGCAGAGTTCTATGGCCGTTCAACAATTCACCTTGGTGTCGTCAGAGAATTTTCTACTTTAAATGCCAGCCAGGGAAGACAGCCCTAAAGAGTACGGGCAGCCACAACGGCTTCCTTCTTAGTAGTCATCCCGAGGGCATACCTTACAGAGAAGGTACTCTTCAGGCCCACTCTTCCAACTAACGATAAGCAGTTGGTTATCCGGAGAACGGCCCAAAGACGAGATATTTTTTGGTCAGTGGCGTACCTCTCTTCATCACGGTCTCCGTACACAGCGACTTTGAGGGTAAGAGTCAAGCTATAGCTAGGGTACATCCTCAACTAGCTCTCCATCATCAAGAATAATGATATGGAAGCTGGAAGTTTCACCACTGGCCCTTTTCAGGGCCACTTTAAGTATTAACGTTCTCTACTTAACCATCAATCTCATCGATTTTTTTAAGGACGTTCGGGAGTAATATTAAAATGCAGAGATCACAATAATATAAAGTTTTCTTAATAGTCTAGAATACGTAGAACTTATATGAATTTATTTAATATTTGTTATAGGTCATTTTTAAAAGAATTATACAAATAAAAATTATGTGATTAACATAGGCTCTTGTGGAAAAAAATCTCTTTGTATCGCTTAAATGGACAATACTTTTTGAAAAATGCAAAGGTATTGAAAAAAATCTACCTATGAGTTAATTATTGTTTAATTATTCGGTGAGCAAAATTTAGAGGTATGTTATAGTGCATTTTAAACAATGCAAACGTTGAACGTAAGGAAAGTATTGAGTTTGTGGGGTGCAAGAGGGGGTGCGCGGTAAAGGGGGCCAAGCTGCGTGGGCAGAGGGGACTTCCCTTTCCTCGTTCCTTTGAAAGATACTCCCAAACCTTCTTAAGGGCCACCTAAATTTGAACTACCCAGTCAACAAATACATTTTCTACCGTTTCCGAAAACGATTCGTCGACTAAAAGTGTATGTAAAGCCGGCCACTATTAAACCAAGTCAGTCATTCACTGGCAGACGTGATGAGCGGAGTTACTCGTCGCAAGGCTGGGAAACCAAGAATCACTGATCCTCTCCAAGGTTTGTGCCAGGAGAACCTAACAGCTATGTAGGAAAAATAAACTTGACCCAATGGGACAGTCTCCAACGGGCAAGTATTACGAACCAATCCCTCCACCTTAGATCACTGCTTTAGACACCAACGTCTTTGGCATAATATCTGGAGATATTGGGAAAGAGTTCTATAACTAGCTCCAAAGCTTAAAACGTTATAGTTTTCCTCCCGATCAGTATGGTACTACAATAACAGGCTAGAGAAGATCAGTCTGAAGTATAGAAGCAATCACGTTGGCTGGAAACTTCAGTCAAGAAAGAGTTTATTTAAGAAGCTCGCCGGTCCTTTCAGGGTCATCAGAAGTCGAACTACCTTGCCAACAAAAATATTAGAACTTAACATAGTTGACAGAAAACAGCTTTTAGAGCTCACAAAAGTCTTAACTATACCAAAAGTCGCAAGAAGTAGAATTGGAAAGAAAACTGGAAATGCATTTAATGAATACAATTTTATGCATCAAGAAAATTACGCTGAACATTTGTCAAGATTAAAGCAGCATTAAAGTCGAAAAATAAAGAATTTATTAGGTGACAGATCTGCTTTTCAATATAACCCTTATAGTAATCTTTTGAATCTTCCAGATTTTTTAATAGCTAGAATATGTACTCGTATTTTTGTGGCGATAAGAAATGTAGAGATTAAGCTCCAGGACTTTGATGCTGTGGTAATAAAGTTGTAAGATAAGAGAAAAAATTTTTTTCAATTATACATTCTTCGTGAGTTTTAAATCTTTACAGTTTTAAAAAATAGCCCTTATGATAGATTATACAGAAGAAACTGTAAATCAACGGCCTTTTGTGGCCAACGATTATTTTATGGCATAAGGAATGCACGGTACATTTCTTCATAATTATATTTTTTTTCATTTTTTACAGCTTTTTACTTGACCAAATAAACTGTATGGATTCCAAAGAATTATGTTTTTAATAAGAAGATTTTTGTTTTGAGAAGTATCAGAAATAGATGTAAAATTTTTAACTGAAAACGATTTACATTACATGTCAACACACTACTGTTCCATTTAGTGATTCTCGGGTGAAGCCGAGACGTGGGGCCGCTAGTATAGTATATTTGTAGTAGTTAATTGGTCACCACCCAAAAAAACGCTAATTAAGAATGCGTATATCCATCAAGCAACGGACAAAATACACAATAATGAAAGCATCTAACAGAACTAAGCACAAAAATAAACAAATTTACAAGACTAATGATATAAAAAAAAAAAAACTAGAGGCCAACATAATAAGCATCGCAGTAGAGAACTACATATCGGGGGGAGTTTTACAGGAAGACGATAGGTGTACAGACGTACACGAAATAAAACTGGATGACACATATGACGAAGTAAACCAAATTATCCTAAAATATGATCCAGAATCATGCGCAGAGTGGCAGAAGGCCAGTAAAAAAACAGAGGCTATTTATGATAAAGATGATGAATAAACTTACTTTGTGCATAGTAAGACAGAAACTGAATCCAGAAAGTTAGAGGGTAGATGCAGTACAACAAGAAATTCTCCTAGCAAATTATATGATAGAACATGGACCAATCCCCAAAATGAATCGTGCATTGACTCGGAACAACAGAAGTAACGCAATGGACGACTTAACAATGACCACCTCTCGTGAGGGGCACGGGCTAATTTATAACTTGGGATCAACCCTTGTTCACTCAAAACAACAGTGCAACAATTAGAAATAACAATTGTACTGAAAATCATCATGTACGTAGAGCAGTTTCACATGAATTTGTAGATACGCATTATTCACATCAAACGGGCGATAGGTGTAAAGACATGCAAAACCACGTTTTAATATTGCCGGAACTTACGATACATCAAACAAATAAACGAGCGCTACAAAATTCCTATTTAGCTACAGTAAGAAATCTCACGAGCAACATACCGTGCTTTGGACCCTTGCTAACAAATTATGAAGCCGCATGGGCGAGTTCATACCCTGATTAATTTAATTTAAATTAATAGATGAATTTTTAACGAAATTAAAAAATAGATATGCCTGCATTAGTAATACCACGACCTTAGTAACAAAGGTGAAAATTAAATTAAGAAAATGAGTCGTTCAAATTATACTACGATTGAGTCTAAGCGATTCACAGCTGAATAATTATTCGATACGACACAAACCCAATAAACTCTACAACACAAAAAATTTTGCTAAACAATGACGTAGAAAAAGGGTCAATTAAACAATTTTGTTATAAACTACAGACCCCATACAACTACCAAATATTGGGCAAAGCAATAGTCATTGCCCTGAATGTGGACAGCGAAATAAACTTACGCACCAACGTATTGATGTGGCGTAATGTGCGTATATTAATTAGGACAGAGGATGAAGAGAAAAATGTGTACTTGTACAACCAGGTAAAAGGAGCAAACACACCAGACTGGTGTCCAGACAAAGCATATGCTACGAACATGCAAAAAAACAGTGCAAGATATTTTAACCAAATTTGGAAGTGAGAAAGACAGAAAATACAGATAAACGAAAACATGACACAGCGTCAAGGAACAATACCCAAAAAAATTTAACCGCAACAAATAAGCACGAAAATTTGATTACAACTTGCTTGTATTGCGAAACGGACACAGCATGAGCAAGTGCTGCATGATAGTGAAATGCCAAAAATAAAAAGTGGCTTGGTGAAATCCACAAGATCAGTACAATAATTATCAAACAGAGGATAATTTTTTTCAATGTACAGAACTTTCACGGGAATTATCGAGCACAGAATTATAACTATAATATAACAGTCCCAACGACGGTTATAAGAGAAACAATTATGATATTATTTATCAGGGCTACAGTAGGAATAGTCAGAATAACCAAGATTACAATGGAATCGACGATAGGTTCGGCCGAAATAATGACAATATTTAAAAGGGTAATGGAAACAATCGGAACAATCTAGACTACTGTGGGAGCTACAATAGATTTAACAGAAATTATTATAATAATTATAGCGGTAACATTAACCATAAATGATGAAGCGCATCTGCACAACATGAAGAAAGCACAAAGTAAGCCTGATACTTAAACTACGGGCATATGGAACAATAATTGTCTCGAGAATCTATCACTGACTCAAAGCCCTAATAATAAAGATAGAAAAGAATCCCTTCACAAAGCAGATACAAGAATATCAAGTTCAGGTCAAACCCGCAGTACTTTTAAACAGACCTAAACTACAGCTAAATGACGCAAAATTTTACGCAAAAATCAGTGCCAAAATCTCGATTATAGAAAATTGCTGTCTCATGACAAACACGCTCATAAATCAAAGATGGAGTTCTAATAACTGGCATGATACACGGCGCACGCTACACGCTAAGAACAATTGAAATATCTCTTGACGGTATTAGAGTAACTTTGCATGTAGTCCCCTATAATTTCCCAATCGAAGTAAATGGAATAATCAGCTAGGAGACGTTTAAATTATTTGCTATGTAAGTTGGTTTAGACGGGATAAGAAAATTGATCAAAGCGCCCATGGTGGCGACAATATTGTTAGCTCTAAGAACACTGAAGCCTAAATTCTATATGCGATTAATATTTTTCTCCTGGACCTTAACACTTGACACTATTTTGACCTGTTACATGCGTGAAAGTTGTAGATTAAGAAATAAGGAATCCATACAACTGTATTTGATAAAAATATTTGCAATAATAGTTGTGTTGTGAGTGATTAGGACATAGTAGAACGAGTGAAATAACAGTTTGCATTATCTTTGCCACCTACTGCGAATTTACTTATCTAGAACTTTTACTAATACTGTTAGTCAGAAGTGTGCTTTGACTTTAAAATTTCAGCGAAATAAGTTGTACGGTTTTTGCCTACTTTATATACAGAGCTACATGATCTTTCTGAAAGATCACCATCACCCCGTTTGAAACATCAGAGGTCGCTAGCAGGAATTTATATAGTGAAGATGACAGCCTCATAAGCACTGGAAGAGAAGCACTGATATTCAACGGCACTGTTATTTCCCCATACGAATCAGAACGTATTGAGAATTCGGTAAGAACGAGAAAAATATTTATACCGATTACTGCAAAGAGAGCAAGATACTCAGTAAAATTAAGGTAGAAGATGCAGATGACAGAAAAGAACAAATTATCAAATGAAGATGTAATCGAGTCATCTCAATCACCATATTGCTGCAACTCATGGATCGTGGCAAAAAAGCTCTGAGCCAATTTGAGAAAAACGCTGGAGTGTCGTCACCGACTTTAGGCTATTAATCGAGGTCATGGTGGACTCATATTACCCGCTACCATTTCAAAATGAGATTTTAGAAAATTTGGTGGACGCGATATATAAAGTAGTCTGTTTTGTGCCGAGATCTCTTCGTAGGTAAAGTCGTCTCATATTTCTCTTTACACTTATTTTACATGTATATTTACAATAAACTTTTGTAACACTTTTGTTCATTGCAAAACGGATTTTGAATATAACAATAAATTAAGATCGACACAACGAATATTAACAAATTGAATAGATTTGATTTAATGTAAAACAAGAGGTCTTTGCCCAGTTATTATAATTAAATACAAAGATTATTAACAATAAATAAAAGGCTATTGATAACCTCTTTAAACACGATGGTCTAGCACCAAAACGCTTGGTGGCTAGCGACAAGAAAGAAAGGATAATTTTTACAAGATTCTATTGCTGATCCAGAGCTTTTTACATGCTTCCGGGCACGTGCACGTGTCTAACTTAAAAATAAATTATTTGCAATAGAAATATAACTCAAAAAAAGAGATACGCTCTCTTGCAATAAGATTTCTCTCTGTCGTACGTCTTTGCGGCGCCAGACCAGACTGACAAATTACAAAATTGTTTTGCATAGCAACACGACAGGGAAAGAAGGGAGGGCGCTTTTTACCGGATCAACTTCTCTCTCTCTACCTATCATCTTTTTATTGGTTAAGAATTGTACATATACTCCCCCTGTTGAGAGTGAGAGCGATCAACAAATCGTAGTTGCCTTCCAAACTCATACAAATATTAATATAATTAAATTACAAACTTTTTTTTAAATAAATGTTTAACCTTTTAAACTAGGCCCATAAGTATTAATTTGTATTAATTTTTATCAGGTAATAAACAAAGAGATTTACAGTTTTTTTTGTAAAGGCCTTGCGCAATTTTGATCGTGGCTACTCGAACTACTCCGTCGTCCCAATGATGCAACTCAACGACTCGTCCCAGCCGCCACTGCATGCATGGAAGATCTTTTTCGATTGAGATCACTATTGCTCCTTCTTTGATGTTATCATCGAATTTTATCCATTTTTGGCGTTTTTGCAACTCGCTTAAATACTCCAGCTGCCATCTTCTCCAGAATTCTTGCTTGTTCTTGATGATTTGGTTCCAAGATTTCAATCGATTATCTGGAACGTATTTTAAATTATCTTCCGGTAGCGTGATGAACGTTCTTCCTATCAATAAATGCGCGGGCGTTAAAGCGACAAGATATAGAGTATCACCGAGCACTCGTTTTAAATGGTGCTTCGTCGATTTTACGGCAGCTTCCCATAAGCCTCCGAAATGAGGAGAGAGGGGTGGGTTAAAACTCCAATTAATTCTGTGTATTTTTGAAAATTCATCGACGCTCGCCTTGAAGGCCTGAGACTCCATTAAAGCGAATAACTCGCCCAATTTGTTGTTTGCACCCACGAAGTTGCTGCCATTATCCAAAAATACGTGTGCAGGCCATCCTCGGTGACAAGCAAAACGTTTAAAAGCAGCTAAAAAAGTTTCGGTCGAAAAATCACTTGTAATTTCAATGTAAACCGCCTTGGAATACATACACACGAATATACAGCCACACACTTTTATTTTATTTAGATTACGTTGTTTTTTCTCTTTTGCAAAAAGTGGGCCAAAATAATCTATTCCTGTATAATAAAAAAGAGGAGTGACTGATACTCGAGTAGAAGGTAAGTCTGCCATTTTATAATTAGCGCGCTGCGGTCGAAAACGCCTGCAACCAACGCAATCACGAACAATACGCCGCGTTTGGTTTCTACCATTGACAACCCAATATTTTTGCCGAACGTTATAAAGCGTCAAAATCGCGCCTGTATGAAAATACCTTTCGTGGTAATGTCGTATTAACAAATCTGTTACATAATTACGAGCAGGAAGCAACAACGGGTGTTTTTGATCGTATGGAAGGTCTGCCTAGCGAATTCGACCACCAACTCTAATTAGCCCCTTTTCATCAAAAAACGAGTTAAGTGCACTAATACCTGCGTTTTTAACGCCGTCCTTTTCTAAGAGTTGGCTTATTTCAGCCGAGAATCGCGATGATTGCATGAGCTTAATAATGCGATCCTCTGCTTCTGCCAATTTATTTAGTAAAAGCGGGTCATTTTCACGCGTTATTGCTTCTCGTACGTGTTGAGCTTTACTTTTAGCAAGTCGGAAAAATTGCAAGCAAACGGCAACTACTCCTATTAATTTTGGCCATGTAGAAGTTCGTTTGGTCAATTCCTGCAAGAAACAGTCTGATTTAATTTTTGTTAAAGCACAATATGCTCTTTTTACCCCTGGCAATTGCCCGTTAAATTTTTCTGAAGATGCCAGCCATGCTGTCTCCGGCTGACTAAGCCATAAGGGTCCATTAAACCATAATTTATTGTTTAAAAAATCTTGCGGTAATTGTCCTCTAGACAGCGCGTCAGCGGGATTATCCATAGAACGCACATAACGCCAGTTTGCCTGCGCGTCCTTTGATATTTTTTGAATTTTGCTTACGCGGTTTGCCTCGAATACTTTCAACACACAGATTGTTTTTTGATCCATTATAGAACGATCATAGAATCAGTCCAAAAAATAACTTTGCTTGTCTTAAAAATCAAAGCACCCTCAGCTTCTTTAAACAAGTGTGTTAAAAGTAATGCACCACACAACTCAAGCTTTGGAATAGTTTGTTCTTTTAGCGGAGCGACGCAACTTTTTGAGCAGTAAAGCTTCGCCTGAATTTGTCCGCTCATCGATCACGATACAATGTAAATGCAGGCCACGTATCCCACCTTACTTGCGTCGCAAAAACCGTGTACCTGAACGTCGGTAGATTTGTTGATCAACACGTTCCTATTTATTTTTAGATTGCTAATCAACGATAGCTATGCAGCAAACGATCGCCAGGTTTCGAGCAACTCAAGAGGCACCGATTCATCCCACGAAACTTTATCTCTCCAGCATTGTTGCATAATAAGCTTGCACTTGACTGTGATTGGACCGATAAAACCGAGCGGATCAAAAATCTTGGCAATCTCGGAAAGAATGAGCCGTTTCATGATTTTTTCTTTCACGTCAATAGGCTTCACCGTAAATAAAAATTGATAGCTTTTCGCGTTCCATGATATGCCAAGTGTTTTATGAATCGGATTTTCGTCCATTAAAAATTCCACGTTGTTGGCTCTTTCTTTAAGTCCTATTAAAGCTCGCGGCTCGTTTGACGCCCACTTCCTTATTTCAAACCCTCCGCGCCCAAGAATGGCTATAATTTTGTCGCATTTTTGTATTAATTTTGCGTACGAATTTGCGCCTGATATAAAATCGTCGACGTAAAATTCATTTAAGAGGGCTCTCAAACCGACAGGAAATTGCGAGCTTCCATCTTTCGCTAGCTGTTGCAGCGTACGCGTCGCTAAAAATGAAGCGGAAGAAAAGCCGAAAGTGACTCTGTTTAGCTGAAAAACAGTAATTTCGTCGTTGCACAGCCAAAATAAACGCTGAAAACGGCAATCGTCCGGATGCATCGCGATTTGCCGATACATCTGTGTTATGTCGGCCGTAATTGCGTACTTATAAGCGCGAAATCTTAAAATGTGCTCGAAAAGCTTTACTTGCACCACTGGTCCGATCATGAGGGCATCGTTTAATGATATTCCTCGGTCAGTTTTTGCGGATGCGTCAAAGACAACTCGAGTCTTTGTCGTAAGATTCGCTGCCCTTATGACCGCATGATGTGGTAGATAATACCCATACTGCGATTCGTCAGTTACTTGTGTCATGTGCCCCAAATTAATGTAATCTTCTAACACGCGATGATATTCTCGCTTAAGAGCAGGATCGGCACCCAATCTCTTAAGCAAGTTATAAAAACGCTTTAATGCCATGGGTCGTGAATTTCCAAGCTCTGTGGCGTCAGATTTAAAGGGAAGCCTTACAATGTATCGTCCGGTATCATCGCGTGCTACATGAGCAGTGTAGTGTTTCTCGCATATCTCGCCTTCCAAAGCTTCTTTTTGATCCGTGCCGGTTTCATTGATAAACCAAAATTTTTCTAATAAATTTTTTAGTTCCGTGACATGACAAGTAGTCTTGTTATTTTTATTAAATGAAGTGCTACCAGCAGCAGACCATCCGAGAAAAGTTTTTTGTAGTATTAACGTACCTCGGTCGTTTGACAAGTTCATCTGCCCCTGCGACAGCATCGATAAAGTGACCCCAGCACCTATTATAACATCTGCCTTAATAGGTAAATGAAAGGCAGGATCAGCAAGCTTTATATTTTTTGGGATATTAAAGAATTTTCCAGGAAATGGCTCGTTTGGGGTTTGGTCAGCTATTTTAGGCACAATTAAAAATTTTACCTTTGTATTGAAATTACTGTGCGCTGAATAACAAATGCATTTGATTATCCCTCTTGCTGTTGTACTGAGGCCGTCGATGCCACCTATAGGAAGCAATTATGCTTGAATCCCGATACCTAAAAGCTTAGCTAGACTTTCGGACATGAAGTGTGCAGTAGCACAGGTATCAAGCAATGCTCTTGAGGTGATGAATTTTCCTTGATTATTTTTTATTTTAATTTGAGCAGTGAGCATCAATTCAAATGGTAGCACGTAAATTGAAAGACTGGCAGCACCCACATCCAGTCATGATTGTTTTTTCGGAACCACGCTCGACAAATTTTTGTTCGCATTATCTGTGTTTTGAGAGGAATCGTTGTGCAAAAGGGCGTTATGGAACTTTGCGCATTTTTTGCATTTAGGATACGTACACTTGCCGGAGTGCTGCCACAGGCAATTTTTGCAACGTGAATTTTCTTTAACTAAATTCCATCGCCTTGCAACGCTGAGCTTTCGAAACTGAAAACATTTGTATAAAGGGTGACTGCCGTTTTTGCAAACCGGACATTCACGCGAAATATTTGTAGCCAGCGAGCGAGCACCCGTTTCAGATTTTTTGCGCTTTGTTTCATTCTGCTCTACTGCACCGGCTGCACGTTTTTTCCGATCGTTGCTTTTGGGCTTAATCCGTGCTTCGTTCTGCTCGATTGTAAGTAACTTAAAAGCCGTTTCGGAAACAAGTTTATAAATATCGTCTAATTTTGGAATCTCGTTTAGCCTCAACGTGTCCTCCCATTTTGATCTGATATTAATGGGTAACGCGCGCTCTAAAATTCTCATTAGCAAATTGTCGTCGAGCGTAATTTTTAGGGAAGCGAGGGTATTGACGTGCTGCCGCATTTCGTCAATTAGCTTAGTTAAATTTTTATGCGAAGCCTCTGTCAAGACCCTCGTATCAAGAATGGCGTCAACATGAGCGGCCATAAGGATACGCGTTTGATCGCAAGCATCGGTAAGCAATTTCCAAGCGTGTGTATAATTTTCCTCACTGACACTATACACTGAGATTTTAGTCAAAGCGTCCCCAATCAAGCATGACTGAAGGTGTATAAATTGTTGTAAATTGGATATTTCTGTTGAATCCATGATCATAATAAAAGGATTTTTAAGTGACAGCCATTTAGCTATGTCGCCATCAAACTTAGGTAGCTCAGCGACGGGGAGCTTTAACCTTCGATTTTTGGCATTCATTGTTGTATTAAAACCGTCACCGCTAAGCTGCGGTGGTTGCCGAACAGTTGTTTCATCAGGGAATAATTCTTCGCCTTTTTCAGATGCGTCGTAGAAGCGCGTCTCCAAATCGTTAAATTCCGCGAGGTCGTCGCTGTATTTTTCAACCAATAACGAGAGCTCATCATGAAGCTCTTCGTAAGCACGGAAAAGTTCTGTCGTGCGCGAGAGACGCGCTCGAATGATTCTTATCTCCGCATGCACGGGAGGATCAGCTTGCACATCCTTTACGAACTTTTCTAGATGCGTAATCTGAGCCTTTAACGAAGCTCGCTTTTGGTTAATTAACCTTATCCGAGCCGTCATTTTGATGTTTTATTAGTGCAAAAACTAGAAATAACGTGATGGAGTTCCCCAGAGTCACCCTTGAAAGCGAACGTTGTTTGTTTAAAGGTTAGCAAGTTTGTACAGCTTTGTATACGCATGCACGATTATTGAGCGATAAGCAAAAAAATGAACCCTATTTCCACCTTTTACATAGATACGAAACTTTCGCCAATAATTATAAAAATACGCCGGTATACATTTCGAATTAAAACGTGTTATTTTGCCACAAAAAACCTTCAATTCAAAATACTTAGCTCGAATCGAGTTTAAAGTACAATGCTGCACGAAGTTGAGCTGCGTAGCGAGGAAAATTTAGTCTTGACGATCAAACGGTTGTGAAGTTGTAGCTAACCTCGAAGATGCCTATTTCCCGGCCATCGCACCAATTTGTTTTGTGCCAAGACCTCTTCGTAGGTGAAGTCGTCTCGTATTTCTCTTTACACTTATTTTACATGTATTTTTACAATAAAATTTTGTAACACTATTGTTCTTTGCGAAACGGATCTTTAAGGAAGTTCGGTAGTGTTAGCGGGGGGAAATCTCAGAGAGGCAAGGGGAGGGAGAGCGTCTGGCAACGTTGTGAATTTTTTCGGCTGCTGGCACGTCGTCTACTGTTGTTGTCATCTACTGCTGTTGTCGTCGTCTACTGATGACAGTGTACTTATTTCTTCAGTTGAATTTTTTATAATTAAATTTTCAATTACAAAAGGAGTTTTTACTATTCATTACATTTCAAAGCGCGCTCCAAAAGCAGCGTTGCCAAGTCGTCTGCTGCGAGCACATTTTTGCTGTTTTTTAATAGAAATTTGTGGTAGGGCTCTCCCAAACTTTGACAAAATATTATTTTGACAATATTCTTTCATTTAAAAAAAAAAAAAGCAAGTTCATTTAGCCGTTTTTTTTTATGTGAAATTTAAGTGATTTCTCCATAAGCCTACATGTTAAAATATTGTTTTTTCAGGTCAATATATCTTGAAAACGGTGTGGTTAAACCCTTCAAAAATTTAGCTGTAATTTGATACTATTATCCCAAACGACATATCGAAATTTCAAAAATTTTCATCATAAAAAATTATCACTACCGAACCTCCTTAATATAACAATAAATTAAGATCGACTCAACGAATATTAACAAATTGAATAGATTTGATTTAATCTAAAACAAGAGGCCTTTGCCCAGTTATTATAATTAAATACAAAGATTATTAACAATAAATAAAAGGCTATTGATAACCTCTTTAAACACGATGGTCTAGCACCAATACGCTTGGTGGCTAGTGACTAGAGAGAAAGGATAATTTTTACAAGATTCTATTGCTAATCCAGAGCTTTTTACACATGCTTCCGGGCACGTGCACGTGTCTAACTTAAAAATAAATTATTTGCAATAGAAATATAACTCAAAAAAAGAGATACGCTCTCTTGCAATAAAATTTCTCTCTGTCGTACGTCTTTGTGGCGCCACACCAGACTGACAAATTACAAAATTGTTTTGCATAGCAACGCGACGGGGAGAGAAGGGAGGGCGCTTTTTACCCGATCAACTTCTCTCTCTCTCTCTACCTATCATCTTTTTATTGGTTAAGAATTGTACATAAGAGCGAATTTTTTTAAATTTGTTTTTCAGCTCAAAGAGCGAATTTTTTCAAGTAGAAATACATCAGAATGATGCACACTACACCATATTTTCAGATGCAAAAGGGCACTATCAATTTAAAAGACTGTCTATAGGGTGCTGCGGTTCACTAAATACCTTTTTGCGAGTAATAACACTAGTACTAGCAAGACTACTAGGACATAAAATCAAAATGTATGTGGATGATATAATGATGTTCGGGAAAAATCTGAAATAACATGACACACGATTTCAGAGACTATTAAAAAGATTAGTCGATGCAAATTTAATGATAGAGCTGAAGAAATTCCAATTTCTAAGCGAAAGGCAAAACTACTGAGATATATCGTTGGAAACCGGAAAATAAAGACAAACCCATAAATAGTCGAGGTTGTAAAAAAATTTTCAAGATCGACCTACCTGAAGAAAATGAAACAATTCCTCGGGCTCTCGGGATACTATAGACGGCTTACAAGGGACTATGCGAAAATAGCCCAGTCACTTTCAACACTGATAAGGAAAACAACAGAGTTTAAATGGAGAAAGGAAGAAGAACAGTCATTTATAAATCTAAAACATACCTTATGTAGTGAACCGATGCTTACAACCCTAACGGAATATATAATAGCATACATCGACCAGACCGAAAAATGTAACAAGACATTTGCACTGCGGGCGTCAGCATTTAACACGTCAGAGCACAAAGTATTATTACGACAGAAAACTTCACACAAAATTCTTTATGGAAGGAAAAATGGTTTACCTACTACAAGAACCGTACAAAGGAAAGTTTATTGACCAATGCGAGATAAAGAGCATAAGCTATGAAAATCATAACACGTAACTGTAAAGGGACAATGAAATACGCATAGCGAATGTGGATAAAATCAACAAAGCATGTGTAGTAAAATTTCCTCACCCAAGAGAAACTAAAAAGGAAAAGGAGCAAGACACTACAGACTGCAGAGTCCTATCCTGTTTGAGTACTATCTTTGGATACGATATTTCGTTGTAATATTTAAATGAAAAAGAAACCGTACACAAATTTTAGTAGAAGAGAACATATGTATATTTATTTAAAAAACAGACAACAGCTTGGGCCCTTTTTTGATGTGATCGGAATTGACTCCTAAAGAGATCTGCCAAAGAAATTCTCTACTTGCTTCTAATTAACATTTTTTTAAAAATTGTTTTATTGTCATGACAACGAACTCTTACGCGTTCGATCTTGTATGCTCGCTTGTTAAACTTTAAAAAAAATAAAAACAATTGAATCTTTTAAACGACGACAATAATCACATATGAATCACTGTGTCTCGTTGACGTAAAAAAGTCTTTTCTGTCTCAAAAAACTAGCTCTCGACCAACCATCTGCAAGAGTGCCCCTTTGCACTTCCGCTCCGTAGTTTCCTTCTTTTATAGAACCATCAGAATGCTTGGTAAAGGAAAATAGATGCCCCCGAGCTGCCCTTATTCGACTGGCCGTGGCACGGCCTTACACGGTTACTCACTTCATGCTAGAGCAGACCTCCAGATCAGAAAACCAAACTTAATCTTTAGCAGGCGAACGTATTACAAAAATAGTTAATAGATTGTAACACGTGGCATGGGGAGAGCATACAGAAAAATAGGCTACTTACAGATGTTCAAGCAATCGAAACCTTCCCTCTCTTTGAAAAACAATATTGGTAAAATATATATTAAACTCATTTTCAAATTCGCGGCCCTTGGACGTGGAAGAAAAAAGAAGTACGAATAAACAAGTGAATAAATAAATAATAATAGTAATATCGAAGAAATAAATGTAGGCACATATATGGGTGATTCCGCCGTAACTAGCTCAAATCGTGTCGAGAGCTCGTACGACGTTTTGAAACTAAAATTAATTATGCTTGCAGTACGAAGACATGTATGTTAAATGTTATAAATTCTCGATTAATTACATGTGTAAACAATTTCTTGTCTCTGTCACGAAGAAAATTGCTTAAATCACCTCAAAATGTTAGTTCCAGCCCCTGTCCAAAACTAAACTTTTAAAACTAAAACTCTCGCATACCGAAATAAAGCATTTTTCTAGAATTTTGGCACCTAGACTATAAACTTTTGTTATAATAAATTATATTTGTACTGAAATTACACATGCTTTAAGCAAATAAGTAAGAATGTATAATGCATTATTTTTGTCCCTCGATTTGGATGAATATTATGATAAGCATAGAAATAACTTTGTAAAACGCTCAATTTAGTTCTGTAACGCCCCCTCACAGCAATTTTCTGAATAATATACTGTCACTTAAAAATTGCACTGGACAGTGCCGCTAAAAATTAAAATCACTGGGACTGGCGAGTAAATTATTTCTCGTTTTTCGTGTGTACAAATACTTTGGTCAGTTTCAACCCTCCCCTTAAGCAGCCACTAGGTTTATTTGAACAGGTACGTAAACTGTACTTTCTTATACTATTTGGCGATGACAGATACTGTATAAGCGGAAAAGTCAGTGTGTCTCGTTCGCGGACAATCCGAGAGCTTTAAAGCTCGAAATGTCAGTTCCGACCCCCTGAAATTGATAATCAATTGTGGTTAAGTTTCTATACATTTTTAGGTCTTGAGTCATTAGATATTCAACTTCTAATCATTGAATATTTTGACGACTCTTACGAAAAACAACGAAACTCAGAAATTCCAATGTTATTTTAAATGGGAAAATCTGAGTTCCGTTGTTTTTCGTAAGAGCTGTCGATTTATTCTTTACATAATTTTGAAACTTTTTTTGAATGTATCTTGGTAACAGTGTTCAAAGAAGAACAAAAAATCAGGATGATGTTGTATTGGAAAATTTAAATAAAATAATCAGTGATTTGAATGCATTGAATTTGAGGTGGAGTAGCAGAGTACCCAAAGCCACTAAAATCGAAGCTGACAATATTTATTGAGTAAATATCTCGAGGGTCGATTAACTGTTTCTCTTTCGCTTCGACATCGTGATCATAGGTGTGACTATTCGCTGTGTGCATAACATTGGATCAGCACCCTCATCGTAACTCAATGATAGATTTTGCGTGGTATTAGTATATTTATATATGTACGACTAAAGACATCAGTTGAATGTATAGATATACTAATATCACGCACAATCCATCGCTTAGTTCTGATGAGGGCGCTGTTCCAATATTATTGTGGGGACTTCCGTTCCGTCTGACTGATACCGGACTAGAGTGGGGAAAATTCCCTGACTGCTCGCGTCTCTCTTGCATCAGCAGCCGCGCTGCGTAGTTGCGCCGTTGAAGTCAGTCGCGTTTGGTCTCTCGCTCGATCGACACCGTCAGAGCTATACCTATAGCTCGTGTCCACGAGACACATGTAACTAGTCTTATATTAATTAAAAGTTGTTATCTTGTTATACATAACGTCTTCTTCCTTGCCCGGGCCTATATCCTTTCCCGGACACACGTGAACACGGCAGACGTGGGACTGCCAAGCAACCTGCCATAAATATATATATATACATATCAGCCACCGGCTGACGCATATCCCACATTGGTGACCCCGAACGTCCACGAAGATAGCAAAGAAGACGGGTCGAGTGAGCGACACCACAGACTACGGCAACAGCACAAGGCGTTTTTCTTCACCTCGCCCATCGAGCAGCCATTCCGGCTCTCGACTTACATGGCCGTTTGCGCCTAATCTGCGCGCCTATACGATTGCCCGGCCAACTGCAAGGTTTTGGAAGCGGTCAACGCACCCCAACCTGGTGATCATCGCCTGGAAGCTGCAGCAGCCTCTTCGCATACAGGTACTCGTGCATCAACGTGCGGCAAGCACGCCCTAACTTGTAAATTCAGTGCGCGAAATTTCTCGGCGTTTCTTGCGATAAGTGTGCATGCTGCCAAGTGGTTTTGAACTTTTTTCGTAGTATCGTATGCCATCTTCGGATAGTGTACGGTACTAACAAATAGCTCAGCGATTTTCTCTTGTTCGAGAACAGCGTATTTTACGGCTTTGCTAAAACTTTTTTATTTTTATCTTTAAGCATTCAAGCATTTTTGTATTTTTTCGCACATTAGCGTTTTGCAATATTGTTTTTTT
>NW_019379510.1:972836-984763 GCF_000648655.2 Copidosoma floridanum | reverse complement strand
ATATAATTTTCAGCAACTTTTTTTAAGCTAACTATATAAATTTAATTACTCCTTCCAACAATATTTTCAGAAAAAATACTTAGTAATTATACACATCAAAAATCAAATATTTGTCATTTATTCAACTAGCTTTTATCGTTATGTTTTTTTTACGTAGTGATGAAATCCAAACATTACAAATTAACGTTATTTAATGCCTAAAGAATCCTCACAATAAATAATTATTTATTACGAAAACACGTATGAAAATCGTAAAAGCAATAAACAAGTAACTTAAACAAGTTTTTTTGTTAAACGATTTCTTATTCTACTTATGTTTAAAAAATTGATTAGTAATGTACGATTATTAACTACGCAAATAGCTGAGTTGAATGAGGCTTTGGCTTACAGCTTGTTATTCGGGGTACTCCAGAAAATATTTAGATTTTTCTGTCCTATCGATCAGATTGTGTTGATTCTATTACAGCTGTGTTACGCCCTTTTTCTTAAATCGCTGAAGTATAATAAAAAATAATACAACTAGTTGATGGTAATTAGATTCTTTATTGCAAATCTTGATTTAAAAACTTAAATTAAGGTGTTCAAGGTGCATGAAATTCAGGATTAGGACAATAGGATATTGAGATATTTTAGATACTTAAATTTTCATTTATATTCAAAATTTGCCGCCAAACAAGTATCCTACTTTAGCAACACCATATCTGTCGTTGTTTAAATGGTTGGGTACGTAAGTACATACACCCATATACAACTTGAATTCATCACATATATTTTATTTTTCGTATTGTGCACTATTTTTTAACCTACGAAATAACCATTCGAATTGAGATAGTTCTGGAAGATTGTGATTACAAAAGTCTAAATTTGAGAAATTTAAGAAAGAGAAACCATTTTTTTTATTAGCTATAATAAACAACTTCTGAAAGATTCTGACTATGATTCGTCAAAGATACAAAAATAAAAACATGCTCTTTTGTTACTACTAAATGTGCCACAATCGTATCACATTCATACTGCAAAAACACGCATCCAAACTTCATGTGAATTCACATGTTTATCTCATGTCCTAAGCAATCTACACCTTATAACGAATGTTTGTTCTTAACTATACTGAATTAACAACTAAAAATAGTAGAATTAAATAACAGACAATTTTGAAAATCTTGATCATATTAATAACTGATGTGCTACATCTACAAGAGAAGACTTTGCTCACATTAGGTCAACTACTACGGCTTCTCACCAAGCAAATCTAACCTCCCTTACGATAGGCTTCGCTTCGCCAGCACTCTCAGACCTTCACTGCTTGAGACGTGCATATTTGCCGTCGCGATCTGGGTCGATTCCAGAATAGATGTCCAGGTCCTTCACTACTCGGGGTGTGCTCCCCTGCCGTCACGAATCCGGTATTCTGTATCACGTGACCACTGACTGACCCGGCTTCTCCCGCCATGCGTTTACCAACCATGTTCACGGTGGATCACCAGTCCATAACACGGCTGACCAGACTATTATACTTAAAGCAAATCTGATTCATATTTAGACAATCAATTTAAATTTATAAATCCGTTTTAATTAAATGCATTTACTTAAGATTGTAATATATACAGTATTCTAATTCTACTACAAATATTCAACACGTGACGGTAGCAGAACATTTTTTTTTTTTAAAGTCACATGAAAAAAGGTGATTATGTTACTGATATGTAACTTACTGATGCAGGAGGTGCAATACAATACGTTGCACTTTTACGTAGTCGGGTAACAATGTTACTTGCGTACTTGTCCCACTATTATACTTTTGCACAATAAAGACGAATAAAGTGGTATGTACAACCTAAATGCAGCTGCAGGTATATTACTTGCAGGAAAAGAGCGCAAAACGCACTAGCGCACAGTTGCTCAGAAAAATCAGGAAAATAAGGAAATGGATAATGAGGATACGGGATACGTAAACACACTGCCCCTTAGTACGATCCGGACGACAAGGAGACGGCGTGCGTAAACGCACTGCTGCTTAGCAAGATCAGGAAGTGAAGGAGACGGCGTGCGCGAACGCACTGCTGCTTAACAGGATCAGGACGACGAATAGACGGCCTGCGCGAATGCACTGCCTTGCAGCAGGGTTAGGATGACGAGGTGACGGCACACTGTATGGCGCACGAGATCATGTAGGAGTTGGTGGCGGTGGCTCGTCCTTTGCACCGACGATGCTATTGCTTTCGCTGTCACGGTCACTGCTGCAGTCGCTGCAAGTGTCCTCTGGAGCTGCTTGCTTTCTTTTTCCTATGTTCTCTCTTGCGCGAATTCCGGATACAACTATAAGTCCCGGGTTTCAGCACCAAAATGTAGATGACAAAATCAGCTTCGTGCAAAGAAAGAAACATCTTTGGGAAAATTATCGAATCTTATGGGTATTTATTTCTGCCAAACAAAATGTGAGTCAGAATCATTGAATTTGGTGGCAAAACTAAACGTTTTTTAAACAAAATAATCAATATCTTTCTTACATGACAACGCTCGTCATTTTCATTTGAATATATTTTTCTTACTTTGCTACACATACATGACATATCAACTTTCACATATTTCACTTTAAAAATATAAGCTTGATCTATCCGGAACACTAAGTATATTTTTATTGTATTATAGAAAAAAATTGATACACTAAGAAGAAAGATTTTTACTTTACTTATACAATGGGCATTTAAAATTAGGATTGGCAATTGTTATTTTATACATTTTTTTTAAATCTTGCTTTACGATTGATTATAGTCCCACAAAAGTAAAAATTGTAGTTACGCTCCTGTACAGCTGTAACAGTAAAATATATTTTGCTAAAATAGTTTCTTGCTCATGTAAAGAAGGCTGCGGAAATAATTCTAGCTGCAGGGAAGTAGTATTACTTGAATAGAAATGTGTAAATACTGTTCAGAAAATAATTGCTCTAATGTGGAGAATGTTGGAGTTACGATTGAGGAAGAAGACTGCGCATTCGACAACGTATAAAAAATACCTTTAGCCCCGGAAAAAATACCAGATAAAATGGACAACGAAACTGATACCGATGTCACGCAAGAGTTTCTAGGGGATAATGACTATATGTATGCTATGATTTATGGTGCAACAGAAACTGAGATAGACGATAGTTATTGCGAAAGTAGATTATCAAAAAAAGCTAAGTTTTAATGTATCAATAAAGCTGAAATTCAATGTATGGTACAGGACCCAGTAGTTAATAACAACCCTTTAGTCCATCAGTTCTTTGATTGTGCATTGAAAATCTAACGTAACCTACTTATAAAGTAACTCAAAATGCGTGGTTGATCGACTACTGGGTGGTTATTGATTACTGGGTCCTTTACCTTACGAGAAAATTTAAATAAATTTATTTTTTTTTAAATCAGTTTTTGTATTCTATTTAATAATTAAGCATGTCCAATGTATAATACTATATTTGTAATAGTATAATCATGTGAAAGAACTTATTTAAACTCAAACGTTAGCCACAGCCCGTATTTTGCCCCGCATGTGCACTGCAACGCAGCAATCTAGTCGCAAGAAAGAGGTACAGATGCACGCAAAAAAAATTTGTACCGTGAGAGTACAGGGGTCCAGCTTAAGAGAGTACAAACACGCATTAAACGCATATAGTACAGCTGTCAACTCGTAGCTGTACAACTTTGAACTCGTATAGTTCAGAGCAACGCTGTACTGTAGAGGTCTAGGGAGGGGACTGTCTGAGGCAGCGCTTGGAACGTATACGTTCCAACCTCCGAGCTCGAGCTGTAACTACCAATGTTATAGATACAGTGTATATATATATTGATTACAGACGTGCTGTCTGGCAGATATATGTAAGTACATATAGAAGGAACTGACTAGGCATTTGCATGAGCCATCGACGAAAAGCTGCCGGTAATTACAAGTAAGTACTAATATTAATAATTTATTAACAAATGACATGCAATGATCATCTTCAGTCAACCACTATTTGCTTCAAAGATCAGTATATTATAAACGTAAAAAAGAGGTTGCAAAAAAATGATAGGTATAAAGTGCAACGATTAACTATACAACATTTTATTATTTATTTGAGCTAATCTTGTGTACAAAAAGAAAATTTTGACTCTCAGCATGTGCAAATAAATACCTTTCCGTTAACCTTGGAAAGGTTTTGAGGTTTTGTTTACAACAACATAACCTTACACATAATTCATAAATTGTTATAAAACCTTAAAACGTGTCTTTCTATTAACCCTAAGGTCTTTTGTGTATGACTGAATGAAGAGTCAGAAGGATGCAGGGTTCAAGGAAGCTTTGTAACTCTAGTCTTTTGAGTAATTTTCATGGGGAAGAGAGGTCATTTGGTAAATTGTTCTTAACTTTGCATTTCCGTAGATAAACTTACTCTTACTGGTTGTATTGAGTTTTTCAAAAAATAAAATACATGTGTATTGCATACTTTACAGATCTGTTGGGATCCGAAAAATCATGTTGGTCAAACTCAGCAGTAATTAATACTCATATTGATGATGGTTTTCGGATGAATTTTAACACAATTGGTCTTGACTACTCTAACAAGGCACAAAAGCCAGTTGCATTAAATGACAGTGATGCAAAACAGCAAACAAATGCTAAAAGGCCTCGAGTTGAGTCTGAGATAAATACTTCTAGTGAAAGTTCAAATAAAACAGTAAAACAAGAAGGTAAGAGGGTAACGGTATTTCTCAAGTATTTACCCTTTAAACAAAATATTTTTGCTAATGATTACGTTATTTTCATCTTTTAGATGTTATCAATGTTATAGACGCTGTCAAAGATACTTTAAACTCGTTTTACAAAAAAAAAATGCTGCGTATTTTTTATTGTTAAAATCAACCAGAGGAAAGATCACATTAGCTGCTTATAAGCTTGATGCCATATCACACAACAACGAACATCATGCTTGTTTGACAAATATATACACAAAGTTTAAATGAAAAAATAGGAGTGTGTTGCAAAATAATACTCTTAAATTTAATGCGTCTTTCATACGTTAATTATTTATTTATTCTTGAAAGAACTAATTTTCTTTCATTGAAAGATGAGCTGGTAGACCTGTTTTCCCTTCGATCACCCGAAGAGTGGTATTCTCCAAGCGTGGCAGACGTATCCGCCAGGGGTGCACTGTAATATTCGTATCGGCACTACCGTCAAAATGCAATTGAAACCGGTATATACATAGGCACTACAAAAGTAATCCAAAAAGGTAAAAAAATTGTACAGTCATATTTATCTACATTGTATGGTAAGGATTGTATTCACTTTATTTAATTATACATGCAGATACACCGACTGCAGCTTTCGAATCTGCAGTATGGGATACTGTTAAAATCACCACTGACTTGATTCAAAAGTAGACAGTATCTGTTGATGACAGAAAGACTGTTGATAAACAGGTTAATCTTCGAGAAGTTGTTTTTTTATATCCATGCTTACTTGCACCCGATGGATTGCAATTGGTATTTTATATTATCATTTTTTTACATTTAATAATTTATAATCACAAGTATAATTTGTTTGTGTTAACAGATAATAGCAGAATTCAAGCATACGTATGAATCACAAGAACAATGTTTCACTACAAAGTGGTCTGACACATCAAAAAACATAGTTACAATTGCTTCTGATCATAAAAAAACGCTGAAATTAAGCTACTATTAGACTCTCCTAATACCTTAAATGATTGTTAGTACACTCACAACTACTGTGATTTTTTAGTATTCTCAAACCTACTCGTTACTTATTTTTCTGCTCAGCTAAAACTTTGTCATAAGTTCTTACACAAGTTCTTATATAATTTCTTATATACGTTCTTATGTAAGTTCTCATATAAGTTCTTTTAACAGAACTTGTATTGTACAAGAACTTGCATTTGCTTATCAACCAAGAACTTACATAAGATCTTATGTAAGTTCTCATGTACGTTCTTATAAAAGTTCGTGTATCAGTCGTTAAAACGTATTTAATTACTATCTACATATATACACGGTGAATTTAAAAATTTTTCCTGCTTAAAAGCTATTAGAATAGCTAATATAAATAGGTAAATACAAAAAAAGGCATCTTTTACCTCTGCTAAGGGAATTTGAACCTGGTCCGGAAAATCTCCAGTCAAGTGTCTTACTCACATGGCCAGAGTGGATTCGATACATGAGAAAGAGTTGACGTCCTAATAAGGTACTTCTAAAACTAATGATAATTTTTTTATTTTGTAGATAACATTTTTCACCTTGGTTACCTCATTGGTGCATAAACATTTTATCAATGTACATATAACATTGTTTTGAGCCTGATAATGCGTATCTTGACGATAAATCTAGTAGTTGATTTCACAACTTCTTTTAGTTCGCGGATTTTATTTGAACTTTACTTATACTTTTTATTCTAAGGAAAGAATAATCTATTTTAAAAAGTGTAATAAATTTATTGTAATTGCACAATTTATTGCATTGTACAACAAAGTTAAGGATTAACTTTTTCTCTTCAATACTTTAATGTTGGTATCGAAAACCAGCATCAAAAATAATTTCTCTTATTTATACATTACTCAAAAGATTATATCAATTCTTAAATTATGAGTTTATACATGAAATAAAGTTTTTTAAACAAGTATTTGATTTAAATGAAACGCGGAAAAACGTTTCTCAATTAGTATCAAAGATTGTAAAAAGCAATAATTTGAGGACTTAATAACATCTATGTTAGTATCAGATGTACCTTATGAGGACGTCAATTTTTTCCCATGTATCGAATCCACTCTGGCCAAGGGGGTAAGACATTTGACTAGAGATTCTCTGCGGACCAGGTTCAATTCCCCTATGTGGAGGTAAGAAATGCTTTTTTTTTGTATTTACTAATTTATCTTAGCTATTCTAACAGCTTTTATGCAGAAAAAATTTTTAAATTCACCATGTATGTATCTAGACCGATAGTAATTAAGAATGTTGAAACGACTGATGGGTAGCAAGTACAATAGTTTTTCAAGTTCCATTCTAACTAGAAACGATTGTGTGGGTTTAATCCCATCCAATTATAAGTGGGGATGCGTTACTTTTAATCCTATCCTTTGTATTTCTTCCATTAAATTGCATGTGTCTTAGCCAACGTAGCTTATTTTAAAACTCTTTCAGCATATTTGAAATATTTTCTGTATTTGTTTTTAGATGTAAAAAAATTTTTCTTATCGGATGTTTACGCCCTCTTCCCAGTAACATTGTTAAACACAAAAAAGGAGAAAAGTTTTACATCGAGGCTGCACTCGACGTACCTTTCTTTTCCCCTCCTCCTCTCCTTATCCTTCTCGTAAAGCCGCATTTTTGTAGCAAGCTAAACGACATACACGCACACCTACACCAAGTACCGAAACTAAGGCTTCGTGACACACATATAAAGAGAAACCGAGTAAGACAAGAAGAACTAGTCAATATCTCCCTCCCTCCTTGTGCGTCGACATCACCTGATGAAATTTAATAATTTTCTATCCTTTCCCTCTTCTGTGTCTTAACCATTCGTAAATAAGCCGACGCTCGAGCCAGGATGTTGATCTACACATCGGCCAGCGTTCATGCAACGTGACTTGACAACAGCATGCTATACTTCTACCACTTTCTTTCTCTAACACTTACATACCCAGAGACGCCAAGCCGAAAAATAACGCGAACTATAATACGACCTAATCCCGATAAGTAAGCACTGGGACCAGTATCGTTACTATACTATATTCTTTAGCAAATAAGCGTCACCCCAAAACCAAAACAACATATGTAAAGGAAGACGGAAAGCATATAGGAAATCTTTCCCTCTCCCTGCCATGAGATGATGCAGACTNTAACCTAGCAATCATTTTAGCTAAAAATTTTTTTTAGTATTTTTAAGTTTAGGTGGAAGAATGAAATATTCTTGTATTTGTTCGTAAGTTATTTCGATGTAGTGTTTTTTAGTGTCATAAATAAACTATTTTTTAAATAAGAGTGTTCAAAAGACAAGGCTGTGAAAAAGTACTCAGACTCAGATTTCCCCATCTTCATGATTTTGATCTGCGTATTAAATAGTCATAGAAAACATAGCCTCTTTGATTTCTGCGAGCGTACTGGATGCATCCATATTCATCTCCTTTCTCGGCAGTCTATATTTCCTTTTCACGAGCTTCCAGTTTATCATCGTTGCTACCAGGTATTGAAATTCTTTCGTGTGTTTTTGATTTTGACTAACTTTTTACGTATTGAACACAATTATATATTTGAGTTTTTAATATCACAAATCCATCACTCCGTACGTCGTCCTTATTTTTTACTTTTGTTCCTTCTACTTTGTCGATAAATGTTTCCGGGAAATCATCGCACAGTTTTCAAGCAAATTTATCTGCCAAACTTCTACGCATATTCCAATTTTTAATCATATAATTTTTGACACAATGTATGATTTCTTTTCTTTCACTTGGAGTCAAATTAGCATCCATTCTGCAATTGTTTGAAATGTTGTCTGGAATTTCACCCCATGTTATTTCGTCTAGATTTAAAGCTTGCGTTGAGTGAGATCTTAGGGCATTCGACTCTTTAGACGCATCAGATTCTAAAAAAATTTTTAATGCAAAAAAATAAAATCTACAAATAAAACAAAAAACTGTGATATCAAGAAGCTTACGGTTGGTACTGCTTGAAGCTACATTATACCCAGCCAATTTGTTTTCTTTTTCTTCGTTTGTTCCCCATCCAGAATGTTGGGGTAAAACCATTAAAATGAGGGTTTCATTTAAGTGTTTTGCAAATTCAAAAAGAATCTCGTTATCTTTAAACTCTGTGCCATCATTTCCAAGGACCAACTGAAAAATTTTGAATTTATCAGTATATTAATAGGTCACAGCAAAATAAATATCTGTGATGTATGCATAGTTATAAATATATGTGTATTAACCTTATAATTTTCATCATCTGGCAACTTAAACTATTCAATAGTGGTTTTAATTATCTCTGGTACAGAGTCTGATTTGATCATGTGCCTTATAGAAGATGACGATCTTATTTAAAAAAAGGCATCTTAATCTAATTCACGAGTGTCTTACTGGAAATAATGCGTGTCAATTCTGAATATAGATTTTCGACACGCCGTGTGCGGGGAACGAGATTATGAGCCATTTGTTGTGGCTCTAAAGACCTTGGACCTCGATTACACTCGTGACTCACAACTCGTTCCCCGCGCATGATATATCGAAAAGTTGTATACACCACACGTGCGAGAAGTTAGGTGATTGACACGCGTGCGTCAATCGCCTTCCTCGCGTACTAGTATCTTAATGTACTATTATAACACGCTTAACCATTCATATTATTTAAACAGAGTGTGAATTATATTTAACAAAAAGAAAAAATAAAAGAAAATTCAGTGATAGGTAAAATCTAACCAATAAGCAGGTTATGTAAAGTGTATAAAACTATTCCGCTAATATTCAAAAATAATAAAAAGTAAGCTCGTTCGTAGACGTACTTAATTATGATAAAAATTTTTCCGAAAACAATTTCGTTACGGTAATCATTTATACAAAGCACTAAAGTATAACCATTCTTATACTCGGTATCTTTACAAATAACTTTTTCATATTGATACCAATCATTTACTAACTGCTCTTTCATTATATCGCATTGGATTACATTATTATACAAGTTTAAATTAAAGGAGCACATTTGAGTCACATCAATCTCCATTATCTGATCCTTATCTCACGAGGCATTGTAAAAGTTTATGCTTAATAATAGTCAGAGGTAAGATTTATGAAATTATTTTTAATTCTTTTTTTTTAAATCGATGTTTGCTTTCATATCTTAACGTGCAAACCTTTATTATGATCTGAACAGGACCAAATTGTAATATCAACTCCGGATAGTGTCGAATGTAGTGATACGTAGGCCGTATTTTCTTATCAGGAAAAAATAATTTTCTAGTTGATATATATTCCGTTATGTGTAATTCTAAATGAAATAAAATTGATACATGAATTGTTGGAAAATAAATAATTTCAATCGTTTCACTTAATAGCAAAAATAGTTTTCATGCACGCATCATCTTTACAATATTTTATTTTGTGTTCTGTTAATAACGAGAGAATTATTAAAAAAGTCTAAATTCGACATGCTCCTTCAACTATTTTATCATTATCTTTAATTATACACAGTTAATCTCTGCGATCTTCTATTGAATAATGAAAATTGTCTATTTTTAATTTAAATATGATACCGAGAACCGCTTGTTTTTTTATAAAGTCATCAATACATAATTTCATATCGTACGCTACTACACCTTGAAATAAATCATGTGCCAATCAATAAGGTAACTCTGGAAAGCATATACGTGAGAATGTTCTAGTTAATTACATACTGAATTAAATTCAACTCCGTTACAAATTTTTTTATTTTCAGTTTTTGCTACAGATTTATTGTAGGATTCAATAGTCCTCAACTAGCCAATTTCAATACAACTATTTTCAAAGTGAAATGTTTCATAAATAACATTACCAAAACGGCAAAAGTGTGTTGCTTTTGAAACATTTTTAACAAAATCACCTAAACTGTAGTTAACAAAATTATAACCAAATATGTATGCATAAGAGCCCTTATAATTCATCCCATTAGTCAAAATTCCTTTAATTTTAATCCTGGAGTCAGTACGTGCGACTTCAGAGAAGGGAAATATAACTTTATTGACCCTGCTTGACTTTTTCAGCACCTTCGACTCCCTTAATCACAACATCCTCCTTTCGAAGCTTTGATCTGTGGGGTGAGGCAGTTTCCCCACTTTTCTGGTTTTCTTCCTACCTTGCAGGCAGCACCGTGTTGGTCAGATAGCATCGTCTTGGCTTTCCGTTTCGTCCGGTATCATTCAGGGTAAAGTGCTTTGCCCTCTCCTTCTATCCATATATATCAATGACCTTCATCTATTCCTTACCCACACCTCCCACATGCTCTTTTTAAATGACTAACAGATCTGTCTTTCCTTTCCAAAATTCCAAATGAATGATGTTGTCAGACTGTTCAAGTGCGATGCCACCTCCTTTGAGATATGGTCAATGGATAATTATTTTCGGATTAAACTAGATAAAACTTAGATCGTACTGTTGGGTAGCCAGGCTGCACTCTCCTCTTTGGACATGGCTACTGTTCTCCTGATTGTGATCGGGGGAGGAGGAGTTGCGTTGCCTTACTTAACTGAGGCGAGAGATCTGGGAGTGTGGTTGGAGTCGTTGCTTACTTGGTTTCGCCATATCAGTAATGTAACTCAGCAAGTTCATGGTACACTGCATCTCCTGCACATTCCACTTCAGTGGCTCACGCCTGCAGAGTTTTGTGACTTCTTTACTGCTTTTTTTGCCTTTTAGTTATTGCTCACAACAGTACCAGTTTTCTTTCCTCACGTTTTACCCTCTTTTCTTCAGTCGTTGCACGTTCATCTAAAAGACTCTTTGCTTGCTCTTTTCACTTGACTTACGGTTGCACAGCTCTTCACAATAGCTCCTTTGCTATCACTTCCGCTGCTCTATTCGATGCCTTCCCCTCCCTTCTTATTGATCTTGACTGATGGCCTTCTTGCATTCTAATCCTTGCTCTTGGTGGGGCTGCTCGAGCGTTAGTATCGTGAATGGGAAGTGTCTTACTGCAATTCGTGACTATCCTAGCCTTGTGTCATACATTATTATTATATTGTTGTTACTTGCGTTGTAATTATTGTTGTTAATGTTGTTTTCACCAGTGAAATTTTGTTATTGTTAGTGTAGTTATCGCTACCATACCTTATTTTGGTTATTTCCTTTTTTATATAATTTTCATATTTTTTTTCTTAATTTATATTTACTTATTAACTTTTATATGGTCGTTGGAGATAAGCTCCTTAAG
>NW_019379510.1:871283-964194 GCF_000648655.2 Copidosoma floridanum | reverse complement strand
GTTGGTGCAAATGCCGATGGCCAAACAACTAGCCTCTATTTAAAAATCAAGCAACGCTTAGTTGTGTGCCAGTTGGTGCAAATGCCGATGGCCAAACAACTAGCCTCTATTTAAAAATCAAGCAACGCTTAGTTGTGTGCCAGTTGGTGCAAATGCCGATGGCCAAACAACTAGCCTCTATTTAAAAATCAAGCAACGCTTAGTTGTGTGCCAGTTGGTGCAAATGCGGATGGCCAAACAACTAGCCTCTATTTAAAAATCAAGCAACGCTAAGTTGTGTGCCAGTTGGTGCAAATGCCGATGGCCAAACAACTAGCCTCCATTTTAAAAAATCAAGCAACGCTAAGTCATGTGCCGGTTGGTGCAAATGCCGATGGCCAAACAACTAGCCTCCATTTTAAAAAATCAAGCAACGCTAAGTTACGTGCCATGGGTACAAATACCGATGGCCAAGTAGCTAGCTAACCCTTCTTTAATCATCTACCCTGTTCCTACCCTAGTGCCTCGTTCTCAACCCTTGCTGTCATGTCCCCAGGCTATTGAGCGAAAGCTTAGGCCTAAATATAAAATTTACTATTGCGCCGTCTTCGACGTAACAGAGTATAATTTTTGGAGGCTCCGGAGGGATAGATAGTGTTAGGGTCGCCGTAGCGACGACGTAGAGCACTTGTGCAACAGAGGAAGTTAAAATTTCCAAAATGAATTTTTTTTTTTAATATATCTATAAAATGATTAGGGCGAAGAAAATCAATTAGTTGACTCCCTTTTATTTTTATTTGTATGTGTGTGAGTTCAAGTTTTTCTTTCTTTTCTTAATTAAGTGAGCCTTTAATTCACCGAAGCTGCTAAAAGACGGATTGAACAGGCGCCGTCAGAAGCAAATAAGAGAACAATAATACGATATATAAAGAAACAACAGAGGTGGACCCTGAACAAACAAAACAGAAAATTACTTGGGGCCTACTAAAAGAGAGGAGAGTCCCGGGAACCATCCCAGAGAAATCCGGACTTACCAGTACCGCTGTGGCCAAAGGAAGAGAGTGTTGCGGTGAAATCAAGTCATCACAGAAAACGATCTTCCCGGCCCAAAATCATCAGCGACATTATATTACCTACAACATCGCATATAAAGGCAATATATCCGCCAGCGCTAAGAAGAACGTCACACGATCCAAACGCTTATGATTCTGACTATCCGGAGATAGTCACAGCTGCTGACCGCGAAATAGAAGCGATCTCACAGCAGCAAACGCCTTTACCCGACCGTCTGCAGCAGCTGATATACGATCCGGAACCTGCTCGTAAACAACCGGAACGCCCAGTGACTCCGGGCAAATAGTATGTGAGCGGGAATACAAGTGCAAGTGCGAATGCGAGTGAGAGTGTGCAATAAAAAAAAAAATAAAAAAATAATGAGAGATATTGTTTATAATGAGAAAACTATATGTTTACACTCAGAACTATAGGAATAGATATAATAATAATAATGACAATGAATAAATAATTATAATTAGTATTGTAGTTCTCTAAGAACAAAAAACAAACAATCAAAAGAAAAATATTATTAACAATACAACAACAAAAAATTAAAGGATTTAATAACAAAACATTTTCAAGTACACTTACAATTACACGTGATACACTTCAGAATAGTGTAATTAGTAGATTTTAAAGCAGGTGAGATATGCAAAGTTCCAAGAAAAAAGTCTTATTTTCAATTTATTGTGATTTAAATTACCAAGAAATACAGCTACAATTGAAAATTCTTACCAAACGCACCCTTATCTATAATCCGTAAATTACTCTATTTATGGTCACTCCCGATATTCCTTCCCTACTATCNTTTTTATAACTGGAAGGATTTGTCGAAAATCTCCTCCTAATACTATTAATTTATCACCAAAGCAAAGTTTTGTATTACACAAGTCTCTCAACGTTCTATTAACGATTTCAAGAGCTTTTTTCGGAATCATAGAAACCTCGTCCCGTATTATTAAATCAACTTCCCTTAATTTTTTTTTTTCAGTTTCAAATTCTAAAAATACACTTTCAATATTATCTAAATCTAGAGGTAAACGAAAAGTTCTATGACTGGTCATACCTTTTCGTAGTAATACAGATGCAATTCCTGTCCAAGCCATTGACAAAATATTTTTACCTCTAGAAATAAAGTAATAAATGAGTNATAATAACGAGTTTGACAAAAATACAAAAATACAGCTTTGGTTGTTCTTTTTATTTGTGGTGCAGGCGGGCTACTAGATTTGACTCTGAAGTGACGCGACTCTAGTGCATTCATCGATACACTGAATACTATATTTTGTTTCTATCAGTAATTACTTTATTTTTCATTTTTTTCTTTACTTCCAATTCTGTTTAATGAAGAGTCGAAGGGCAGGAAAACAAAGGAGGCGATTTTCAGAAAAGGCACGGTTAATAAACGGGTCAGTTTCAAATGAGAGGACGGTTCAGAGCACCGCCTTAACTCAAACTGATAAAAACATATCAATTAATAAAAGCGACTACAAAATATTGCAGCCTCGCCACCAAGGGCCCATACCCGTAGCCGTAGTAGCGCCATTGCCTAACCCGAATCTACCAACGCCCGACCAAATTGCTCAATTACGCGCGATACAACGCATGCTTATACATGTTCTAGATATTATCGAACTCGAATAGACGATTTCAACTAAGAATTATGAAAATAGTATAAATATTACTAATAAGCATGAAACATTCGGTATTTTAGGCATACTAACTCTTGTAAGGATAAAGGGCAACTAAGCCCGCACCTGTATAACTAAAGTAGTAAAGGGATAAAGGCAAGCCTTGTATTAGAGCTAAAGAGAAGAAAAAGAAAAATAACTGTCAGCAACGACCGAACAGAGATTCTAAAATATTATCTTAAGGTCAAGGACCGTTACGGCCAGACAAGAAGTCAAGGGCTTTTAAAAGAAATAAGAGCGAGAAAACATACGAAAGCTCTTGTCTTGACAATAGGCCTCTATACGTACAAATACGTTGACCGCGGAAAATTTTCGGTCACATAGTTATGCTCGAAATTGACGATATCATCGAATTAGAGATCGAAATTGAAAGGATAGAGCGAAAAACTCGCAAAAATTCATCGTTAATTTTTATGCACGCTGACAAACTTGTCGAATTTGAGGAAAAATTATATATTTTCGACACTTTTGACAAAGACCGCTGGGCTACTGTAGCCTCCTTGTGCGATCAAGTAAAAACCCTGCAAACGTACATCAAAACCTTACACCGAGTCTTGGAAAAAAATCTAAGTGATAAAAGGGATACGGATTTCGACGAACTGAGTGATTTATTCGCACAACTGCATATAGAGTAAATATCACTCAACGTTTGAATTATGTCACGAGTAAACACGAGCCTTACGGCATTTTGGAAGGCCGCTTTCAATTTGCACTATACAGCAGCTATCAATTTAACGGAAGCGTTCTACATCTCAAAGCGCGAAGTAAGAGTATATTTTTATCACAAGAACGGATGTAGATCAGGAATTCTGAAAACCATTCCATACAAGGGACGCAATCTAAAGTATTACGAAATTGACGCGACCGGTATTATTCCGGTCACTTTCTGCGATTTGCCCATAAATATCGAATATAACTTGAAAACTGCTGCATCACTATTATGCAATAATGATTATCTTTGGCTCGATGCATGTTCTGGCTATTTCATTTCCACTTGGGTCATTTTAGATTTTGTAGCAAGTAGACCGGAAACGCTATGTAGGAACCCCTTTTACTTTTTGAACAACAATTAATTGCAAGAATACGCCAGACTACTTTGGGATTGCCATACGTTCACTATCAATGAAGCTCCTACATTTAAAGAAGTCGACATTCGTATGGAAAGACTTATAACATCTTGGGAAGAAAAATTAAGGCTAGAAATACGTCACACTTAACGCACTCTTACTATCATGTATAGTAATGAGCGGTAAACGCATTACACGGCAACATGCTTTGCAAAGTAAAATACTTCAAGGCAAAGTCGATAAATTTGCACAATTTCAGCCTCATTACCCGAATTTAAATACCAGCGAAAGCGAATCGTTAGATGATTCGAACTTACTCTTTGATCGAAGTTCAAGCATCCTATCATTGGATATTGATAACAGTGAATTAGACGAAACAGTACGAGAAGTGAATATTTTTCACTCTACCGCAAGAGAAGACAGTGAAGACTTTTTCAATAATACTGCTATTGAAGTAAAGGAAGAAAGTGTCCCACCCCTACCCGTCGAGCCCCCTGTACCTAGACCTTTGAACCCATTAGTAAAAAATTTGGCAGCTCAAACTGTCACATTGAAGGACACCTTAAAAGTGGTACCCGAATTCGACGGAGAAAATATACCATTGAGTGTATTTCTCGAAGGCTGCGACGAAGCAAAGGAGATAGTAAGCGCCGCAGACGAAGCCAATCTGACCAAGCTATTGAAAAGCAAGCTAGTTGGAGAAGCACGTTCAGCTATACATGGAGTAGTCTTCGAAAATATTGACGCCCTCAAAAATCACGTAAAAAATATTTATGCGTCAGCAAAAATCATACACCAATCACAAGGAGAAATGGGCAATGAATTCCAAAGAGATGATGAGTCTGTGATAACCTACGCTAATAGAATCAGAGATATACAAAAACGAATTTTAGAGGCTAAAACGTTAAAAGACGGAGCTGCCCCACCTGCAGCATTTACTGCAGCTCTTCAGCAAAGTACTGTAGAGTGCTTTAGGAATGGACTTAAACCCGAAATTGAAACTAAGCTAAGCACTATTGCCAACGAGGAAATAAATGACGTACTAACAAGAGCCATCCGAGCTGAGAAAATACTTGAAGTACAATGAGCTTTACGCAATCAAGGAGTAAAACAGGAGCCGCGTATAGAAAAAAAAACGATATACTCTCCATTGCAACCTATGTCAATCAAGCGAACATACCGTAGATGATTGTGTACTAAAAACAATTTGCCAACTGTGTAAAAAGAGAGGCCATACTGCAGACAAATGTAACTCGATAAACCAAGATACCGCTGAAAAATGCAGAATTTTTCGACGAAATAATCACACTGAAGAACAGTGTAGATTCAAACAATTAAGTTGTCAAATATGCAGAAAGGTAGGCCATACGGCAAGAGATTGTTTCAGAGCCAACAATCAGAATACTCAAATTGCATGCCAATTATGTAATGCCGTAAATTATACTGCCACAAATTGCACCAATGTAGCTAGAACGCCATTATTTTGCAATATTTGCAATAAGCAAGGGCATAACAGAGACAACTGCTATCTTGCTAAAATAGTTTGTCAAATATGTGACACGTCAGGCTACGTTGCTAGAAATTGCACACAACTTCAAATGCAAGCCAAGAATTCGCTGCATTGTCAACTGTGTAATAAAAATGGTCATACTGCCGCTACCTGTAAGGTGTGCGCGTATTGCAAAAACACAGGTCACACGATACAAGAATGTAGAAAAAAACAATATAATGAGCATAAAAGACAAGAAAACTAGGGAAACGATTTGGCCCCTCAGGTTATGAGCGCAACTTTAGGGACGCCGAACAACTCGACGCGCTCAGCAGATCTGAACCGCTTACTCGACGAGTTAATACCCTTGGTATAATATATAAAAATGAATGCATACCTTACGTAAATTTTCACTTAGGCGGAAATCCGATAAGCCTCATGATAGATTCTGGATCTCATGAAAATATAATCAAAATCGGAAGTTATCCTAATGGGATTGACATAAACTATCACGACGCAGTAGAATTTCATGGAATAATAAACGAAACTATTCCTTTCATTGGAAAAATTATCTTGAAATTATTTGGGATGGAGGTATCATTTTATGTAGTTGAACAGTCATTTGCCATACCGCATGATGGAATTTTGGGAATAAAATTTTTACAAGATACTAAGTGTGAACTGAATTTTGAGCACAAGCTCTTGAAACTCCCAGGACGAGTTATAGGGTTTAAACAAATCTTTGGGCGTAATCCAACACCTACATGTCACTTGAATATTAATGAGACTCGTGGAGAATTTTTATACTTTAACATATATAGACCGAAAAAACAACTGTTAGTAGACACTGGATCGGAAATCAGCATAATAAAAAAACGACTAGTTTCAAAAAATTGCAAAATAGACAAAAGTAACACTAGACTTATAATGGGAATCGGACAAAGTCACAAGGAAACTCTCGGTTTAACTACTATTAATCTAGGAGGTATTAATGTAGACTTTCAAGTAATCAATGACGACTCTAACCTACCATTCGAAGGGATTTTCGGCTTAGATTTCCTCTCTAAATTTAAGACTAGACTCAATTTTTCAAATAAAATCATGGTAATACATAAAGAAAAAATTCCCCTTTCAGTAAGAGACGCACATGTAGAATTAGAAAACCAAAAAGAATCCGAACTTAGATATAGCGATTCGAATGAGTCAACGAGTGACGAGATTGATGCGTGCGAATCACAAGCAGAATCGCTCTCAGAATTAGAAGATGATGATATTGAAGACCTTTTCAGTAACGGAGCTATAATCAACGAATTTTTTAGCCTTGGTGAAAGGGAAACGTACATAAACTCAATAGACGAAACTTTTAATGAACTTGATATACCAGTCAAACCAGTGGATGTGTATTTCATACAAGAAGATAACAGCAAACCTACACACACTATCTCTGGACCAAGAACAGCTCGACTAAAAAAAATAGTGGATTTAAATAACTTTAGTGAACTCGAAAGGGAACAAGCTTATAAGTTGCTTGAGCGACACGACGAAAGATTTTACTTAGAAGGAGACGAGCTTACGGCCACTAACATAGCCACACATCGCATACCAACAATAGACGACCTTCCTGTAACTACTAAGCAATACCAGCTTACCCATGCCTTAAGGGATGAAGTCGACCGCCAAGTACAGGAACTGCTCGAAAACGGTATTATACGGCAGTCGTGATCCGGCTATAACACAGCTCTTTAGATCGTTCCAAAGAAAAGTCCCGATGGGAAGCCTAAATGGCGTGTAGTTCTCGATTTCAGGCCCTTAAATAAAAAAACCATACCAATGAGTTTTCCACTCCCCAACATAACTGACATATTAGATCAAGTAGGAAACTCTAAATATTACACAGTCATAGATTGCAAGTCAGGATTCCATCAAATTTTAGTACACCCCGATGACATACATAAAACAGCGTTTTCTACCCCAAACGGACATTATGAATTCGTCAGAATGCCTTTTGGCTTAAGGAATGCCGCTGTCGAATATCAGTCAGCTATGTCACGAAATTTTGACGGATTAATAGGCAAGGGAACTTTTGTGTATATGGACGACATTGTCATTTACGCAAAAACACTCGACGAACACGAGTGACTTTTCGACCTTGTAATGGAAAGATTGAAAAAGGCAAAATGAAAATTAGAGCCTAGTAAATGCAAACTAATGCAACGAGAAGTAAATTACTTGGGGCATATAATAACTAAAAAAGGGTTAAATCCTGATCCTAAAAAAATTGAAGCAGTAAAGTTATACCCTCGTCCTAAAAACATAAAAAATAATAGGCAATTTTTAGGATTCGCAGGATATTACCGGCGTTTTATTAAAGACTTTGCTAAAAAAGCCAAGCCCTTAAGCAAATTTCTCCAGAACAATGAAAATTTTCATTAGACAAACGATCAAGAAACGGCCTTTCAGGAGCTAAAGGAAGCATTGTATACGGCACCGCTCTTACAATTTCCCGACATGAGTCAGTCGTTTATTGTAACAACAGATGCCTCAGGCTACGCTATAGGGGGTATTCTGTCACAAGGAAAAATCGGAAATGATTTACCCATCGCAAATACTTCTCGCGTATTGAGAGGACCCGAGCTGAGAAATGACACGTATGAGAAGGAAGCTCTAGTGATTTTACACTCTGTGCAAACTTTTCGCCCGTACATATACTGCCGAAGGTTTACCATAGTCACGGATCATCAACCACTTATACGGTTTCAAACTGCAGACCTCAATACACGAATACAGAAATGGCGATTCAAATTATCCGAATATGATTATGAAATAATCTACCGCCCAGGTAGACTGAATTTGCCTGCAGATGTACTATCACGTAATCCAATAGTAACAGAACAGGTAAATGTGTTAACCAGAAGACAAAAAGCTCTACAAAATCTCGAAGAAAAATCCTTAGAGGAAAGCGAAGGTACTAAAGATGTGCTAGAACCTAAGCCACGCGCTATGAGGCAGCAAAAACACCTCAAAAAGGGCTTGACGAGTGTCACACCAAATTTACCAGATAATACTAAACAAAAAAATTCACAAGTGAAAATCAAAAAGAAAAAACAAGACCGAACAAGAAAAAACGAAAATCAGTGATAAAAATAAGGAAGAAATCACTGATCGACAACGCTTAGAGCAAGGAAAGGTCAAGAAAAAATTAAACAATCCCATAGACCCGGAATCATCAGACGATAACATCGATCAAGAAATCGAAGCTGAAGATCTTAACCTTAGCAATGATGAGCTACTATCTAGGAAGAACTCTATTACCACTGGTGATGAAATCAGCAACACTAAACATGGTGTTAGCAATATCATCGAAACAAAGGACTTATTGGAGCATAGATTAGATAACGTAATATATTTTGTCGACACGACGGGCGCCCCGCTAGACGAGGGTGCGCGTAGATTATTTAAGGCTAATAAAATACCAGCTAACCAAAAATTAGAGTTAGGAAGCATTTAAATTAAGAAGTTAACGAATAAAAGATATCAACTAGCTCTCTGCATCACAGATAAAGAGCAAGTATTGCAAATTATAATAAAAACCCAGATGCAAGATTCTTTCAAAAAATTGCGACTTGTTTTGACAGAGAAAAATTTAACTACCATAAGCATATCTAAAAATATAACCATATGTAGTTTAGATTGGGCAGAAATATATAGTATGCTCAAAGGTACATTTAATGACAGTAATATCAAGGTTATAGTATGTAAAAATTCCCTTAAATATGTAGAAGATAAGGATAGAGATAAAATTTTTTACGAACTCCATAAATCACCCGTTGGAGGACACAGAGGTGTCTCCAAAACTTTCGGTCGCATACGCCAAGAGTACTACTGGGAAGGACTAAAGGATGATATACAACGAAGTATTCAGCAATGTCTAGAATGTCAATTAAAAACTAAGCAGCCAATGCTAATAACAGACACACCTGGCACCGTATTTAAGAAGGTTGCACTAGATATTGTCGGACGCCTACCTAAAACTAGAGAAGGAAATGAGTATATTTTAACGATGCAAGATCAGCTGTCGAAATTTTGCATTGCAGTACCATTAAAGGATGCAACATCTTCCACGATAGCCGACGCATTTATACGATGTTTCATCTGCATTTTTGGAGCACCTAAGGTGATTTTGACAGATCAAGGGAGGAATTTTCTAAGCAACCTAATGAAAAATGTTGCGAAACGCTTCAAGATTAAGAAAATAAAAACAACAGCTTTCCACCCCCAATCAAACGGATCACTAGAGAGATCGCACCATGCATTGGGCGAATATCTCAAGCAATACGCTGATAGTGAAAACGACTGGGGCGAATGGGTAGAGCTGGCTATCCTTAACTATAATACTTGCATACAAGAAAGCACCAAACATACGCCTTACGAAGTTGTGTTTGGAAAACTTGCAAGGTTACCATCATCTGCACAATCATCGAACGAGGATCATCTGCCTACGTATCAAGATTATATTATTAATTTAGTATCTAAGCTTAATAATATTAGAAAATTAGCGTATGATAACTTAGTCAAAACAAAAATTAAGTCTAAAGAATATTATGATAAAAATATAGACGAAAAATTCTCTAAAGTAGGCGAATACGTTTGCTTATTAAAAGGGGTTAAAAAGGGTAAATTCGGAGATTGTTTCACTGGGCCATATAAAATTCTAGAAGCATTAAATAAATATAATGTTAAAATACAGATAGGAAATGAACACAAAATAGTTCATACAAATAGGTTAAGAGTATCTAAGATGCTTCCTCCCCACAGAAAGAAAATTAATACGGACTCTTGCGAGTCAAGCAACGAATAAATCACCGAGTAAGGGCTAATTTTGTACATACAAATACTACCCACCCTCCCACCGATACCTTTCTTTTCTCTTTCCTTCTTTCTTCTCATTTCTCACTTATCCAATACGTATGATTTCAGACCTTCAAAATGATGATCCTTGGCTTATCACTCCTGATAACAGCCCATATAGCTTACGCTATAGTAGGATTCGATTGCGGAGCTCAAAGCGTGAACGTAACAACCCTGCAGCTACTAGAAGTCGAGCCTTGCGATATTCCTTTCGATACCATTAATATAACCAAACGCTACATAAAATTGTTACAACTTAATAATTTTGCTATAACACACGTTGTGCAATGCAAAATAACGATCCAAAGAACCATCAATTATTGTGGCATGCACTCACACAGCTCTATAGTGCATAATGGTGTAGCCAATTTCATAGATAATATTAATCGTGATGAATGTATGAAAATATACAACACTGGCATACATCAGCGTGACCTACTGACCATAAATAGTGTTGCGGTAAACAGATCAACTAGTGCCGCTGTGACCTTTGCAGGTTCGGTAAACTCTGAAGGAAAATACAGCGGGGTGTACTACGCAGATCGCTATGGGTCATGAGGTGATGTCACCGTAGTTGGTACCTTCCAAGTAAAATTACAAGAATTTTACGCTCGTATAAATTTGCTTGAAGATAAAATAATACCACCTTCTGGAGTTAGGTGCCCTTTTAACGCTGGCCACTGTATAGACCTGGACAGTAGCAACACGTATTGGGATGTACTACCTAGATCTTCTTGCAACTTCGAATTATATGACGTTTTATTTGAAGGTATTGCTGACCGTCTAGTAGATATAGAAAAACCTACAGGGGAAATAATATATTCGTTCAAGTTGGACGACGTAACGTTCGCTTTGACAGTAAAAGAAAGAGATAATATTTGCGGGTACAACATTTTCAGAACAGAATACCCAAAACTTCTAATCTTCGAAACACAAAGAGGCCTTCGGTCACAAGTCAAATCTTTATACAAGGACATCTTGACTCAGCGTTGCAGAGTAGAGTGCATTGCGCTGCAAAACGCTTTGGCAATAGCTGATAAATCTCCAGATCAATTTGCTTACAATGTTATGAAGGAACCCGGATATATGGCCACAATTACCGGCGAAGCCATACGTATAATCGAGTGCATTATAATAGAAGTAGCGTTAACAAGGACTGAAGAATGCTACGCCGAACTTCCGGTAAACAACAACGGAACTACAATGTTCCTAACACCTAAAACACGCATACTAAAAAGATATGGTACGAAAATTACCTGTGACCATATTTTTCCACAACTATATAAGATAAACGATAAATGGTATCAAGTATCAGGTACTCCAGTAGAAGTAAAACCGCCCAAGGCTTTAAAACCCGTGACACAGGCTACATGGCACTATATCAAGCCATCTAACTTAGCAACCAGCGGCATTTATACAGCCAGTGACTTGGAAAAATTAAGAGATTGCATAATATTCCCGATTGAGCAAAATTCACTCCTTAACGATCTAGCCCGTGATATGCATGGCCAATCATCCGGCCACGAAAGAAGCTCTATATTTAAACTACTAAATGAAGAATCTCTTAAAAAGCTAGCCAATTCAACGTGGAAGAGAATCTGGGATGGACTAACCAATTTCGGAACTGCAAGTGCCGGTGTCGTAGCATTATACATCCTATTTCAATTTATAAAAACGCTAGCAGAAGCAATGATAAATAGTTACCTACTACATCAAACTTATGGATGGTCTGTACGAATGCTCGGAGCTTTATGAGACAGCCTAGCAAATTTGCTACTTTTTCTTGGCGAAAAAATAATAATAATCATCACAGGCCTAGAAATGAAACTCAATTTCATCAAAAAGATGTAGAACCCCAACCTCCGCAAATTCCTTATCAGAATCCAACATCAATTCAACAAGAAATGTCAACAATGCAAGAAAAGATCCCATACTACCCACAAATTATATACACTCCCATGTTATCAAACCAAGGAAATACCCCACCTTCCTCAACCATTACACAAGCTACAATTCCAAGTGCCCCAACCGTCCCAGCCATTCCAATTATTAACAAACAAAACGAGAACCAATTCTTCGCTGTTCAGTAATTAACATACCTCACCAATTTACATGTACACTGTTAGACTTTCCTCTTTAAAAATTTTTTGTAACTATTCTTGTTCGAGGAGGCTTCTAAAATTTAATAAATGATTAAGTAAACGATAAGTTGTACTCTACGAAATTATAAGCACATGTCTGCGCATTACCATAGGTTATACGTGTTTTAAGAAATATATTTTAAACCTATTATTCATCAATAACCTAACTGACACTTAGTTTGTAAGGAAAATTATAAACTTTACCAATACTACATTATGAATTATATACCATTATGTACCGTCCTTCTCCTTAAGCAATGTACTCAGCGGACTGTTCCCAGGTCATCATTGAAAGCCCTAGAACCAGTTTTAGGAGGGGGTGAAAGGAGAGAACTCGACTAAAAATTATAAAAAAATACCATTTTTTTTTTTTTAGATGTAAGTTCTTGCTAGTTACCATTAAAATATCACAATCATATAACCAATAAAATTAACATTAGAATTAAACTACTAACCTTATAGTATAAAAGTAGTAATAAGTTTTTGCAATAACCATTATGTAATAGTTAGTAAAAACTAGTGCAATAAGATTTAATGACTATATATTTTCACACAGCGAACTGTTTCCAGTTCTCCGTTCAAAGTCCTAGCAACAGTCTTAGGAGGGGGGTGTTACATCGAGGCTGCGCTCGACGTACCTTTTTTTTCCCCTCCTCCTCTCCTTATCCTCCTCGTAAAGCCGCATTTTCGTAGCAAGCTAAACGACATACACGCACACCTACACCAAGTACCGAAACTAAGGCTTCGTGACACACATATAAAGAGAAACCGAGTAAGACAAGAAGAACTAGTCTACATATCCCTCCCTTCTTATGCGTCGACATCACCTGATAAAATTTAATAATTTTCTATTCTTTCCCTCTTCTGTGTCTTAACCATTCGTAAATAAGCCAACGCTCGAGCCAGGATGTTGATCTACACATCGGCCAGCGTTCATGCAACGTGACTTGACAACAGCATGCTATACTTCTACCACCTTCTTTCTCTAACACTTACATATCCAGAGACGCCAATCTTCTCATTTCTCACTTATCCAATACGTATGATTTCAGACCTTCAAAATGATGATCCTTGGCTTATCACTCCTGATAACAGCCCATATAGCTTACGCTATAGTAGGATTCGATTGCGGAGCTCAAAGCGTGAACGTAACAACCCTGCAGCTACTAGAAGTCGAGCCTTGCGATATTCCTTTCGATACCATTAATATAACCAAACGCTACATAAAATTGTTACAACTTAATAATTTTGCTATAACACACGTTGTGCAATGCAAAATAACGATCCAAAGAACCATCAATTATTGTGGCATGCACTCACACAGCTCTATAGTGCATAATGGTGTAGCCAATTTCATAGATAATATTAATCGTGATGAATGTATGAAAATATACAACACTGGCATACATCAGCGTGACCTACTGACCATAAATAGTGTTGCGGTAAACAGATCAACTAGTGCCGCTGTGACCTTTGCAGGTTCGGTAAACTCTGAAGGAAAATACAGCGGGGTGTACTACGCAGATCGCTATGGGTCATGAGGTGATGTCACCGTAGTTGGTACCTTCCAAGTAAAATTACAAGAATTTTACGCTCGTATAAATTTGCTTGAAGATAAAATAATACCACCTTCTGGAGTTAGGTGCCCTTTTAACGCTGGCCACTGTATAGACCTGGACAGTAGCAACACGTATTGGGATGTACTACCTAGATCTTCTTGCAACTTCGAATTATATGACGTTTTATTTGAAGGTATTGCTGACCGTCTAGTAGATATAGAAAAACCTACAGGGGAAATAATATATTCGTTCAAGTTGGACGACGTAACGTTCGCTTTGACAGTAAAAGAAAGAGATAATATTTGCGGGTACAACATTTTCAGAACAGAATACCCAAAACTTCTAATCTTCGAAACACAAAGAGGCCTTCGGTCACAAGTCAAATCTTTATACAAGGACATCTTGACTCAGCGTTGCAGAGTAGAGTGCATTGCGCTGCAAAACGCTTTGGCAATAGCTGATAAATCTCCAGATCAATTTGCTTACAATGTTATGAAGGAACCCGGATATATGGCCACAATTACCGGCGAAGCCATACGTATAATCGAGTGCATTATAATAGAAGTAGCGTTAACAAGGACTGAAGAATGCTACGCCGAACTTCCGGTAAACAACAACGGAACTACAATGTTCCTAACACCTAAAACACGCATACTAAAAAGATATGGTACGAAAATTACCTGTGACCATATTTTTCCACAACTATATAAGATAAACGATAAATGGTATCAAGTATCAGGTACTCCAGTAGAAGTAAAACCGCCCAAGGCTTTAAAACCCGTGACACAGGCTACATGGCACTATATCAAGCCATCTAACTTAGCAACCAGCGGCATTTATACAGCCAGTGACTTGGAAAAATTAAGAGATTGCATAATATTCCCGATTGAGCAAAATTCACTCCTTAACGATCTAGCCCGTGATATGCATGGCCAATCATCCGGCCACGAAAGAAGCTCTATATTTAAACTACTAAATGAAGAATCTCTTAAAAAGCTAGCCAATTCAACGTGGAAGAGAATCTGGGATGGACTAACCAATTTCGGAACTGCAAGTGCCGGTGTCGTAGCATTATACATCCTATTTCAATTTATAAAAACGCTAGCAGAAGCAATGATAAATAGTTACCTACTACATCAAACTTATGGATGGTCTGTACGAATGCTCGGAGCTTTATGAGACAGCCTAGCAAATTTGCTACTTTTTCTTGGCGAAAAAATAATAATAATCATCACAGGCCTAGAAATGAAACTCAATTTCATCAAAAAGATGTAGAACCCCAACCTCCGCAAATTCCTTATCAGAATCCAACATCAATTCAACAAGAAATGTCAACAATGCAAGAAAAGATCCCATACTACCCACAAATTATATACACTCCCATGTTATCAAACCAAGGAAATACCCCACCTTCCTCAACCATTACACAAGCTACAATTCCAAGTGCCCCAACCGTCCCAGCCATTCCAATTATTAACAAACAAAACGAGAACCAATTCTTCGCTGTTCAGTAATTAACATACCTCACCAATTTACATGTACACTGTTAGACTTTCCTCTTTAAAAATTTTTTGTAACTATTCTTGTTCGAGGAGGCTTCTAAAATTTAATAAATGATTAAGTAAACGATAAGTTGTACTCTACGAAATTATAAGCACATGTCTGCGCATTACCATAGGTTATACGTGTTTTAAGAAATATATTTTAAACCTATTATTCATCAATAACCTAACTGACACTTAGTTTGTAAGGAAAATTATAAACTTTACCAATACTACATTATGAATTATATACCATTATGTACCGTCCTTCTCCTTAAGCAATGTACTCAGCGGACTGTTCCCAGGTCATCATTGAAAGCCCTAGAACCAGTTTTAGGAGGGGGTGAAAGGAGAGAACTCGACTAAAAATTATAAAAAAATACCATTTTTTTTTTTTTAGATGTAAGTTCTTGCTAGTTACCATTAAAATATCACAATCATATAACCAATAAAATTAACATTAGAATTAAACTACTAACCTTATAGTATAAAAGTAGTAATAAGTTTTTGCAATAACCATTATGTAATAGTTAGTAAAAACTAGTGCAATAAGATTTAATGACTATATATTTTCACACAGCGAACTGTTTCCAGTTCTCCGTTCAAAGTCCTAGCAACAGTCTTAGGAGGGGGGTGTTACATCGAGGCTGCGCTCGACGTACCTTTTTTTTCCCCTCCTCCTCTCCTTATCCTCCTCGTAAAGCCGCATTTTCGTAGCAAGCTAAACGACATACACGCACACCTACACCAAGTACCGAAACTAAGGCTTCGTGACACACATATAAAGAGAAACCGAGTAAGACAAGAAGAACTAGTCTACATATCCCTCCCTTCTTATGCGTCGACATCACCTGATAAAATTTAATAATTTTCTATTCTTTCCCTCTTCTGTGTCTTAACCATTCGTAAATAAGCCAACGCTCGAGCCAGGATGTTGATCTACACATCGGCCAGCGTTCATGCAACGTGACTTGACAACAGCATGCTATACTTCTACCACCTTCTTTCTCTAACACTTACATATCCAGAGACGCCAAGCCGAAAAATAACGCGAACTATAATACGACCTAATCTCGATAAGTAAGCACTGGGACCAGTATCGTTACTATACTATATTCTTTAGCAAGTAAGCGTCACCCCAAAACCAAAACAACATATGTAAAGGAAGACGGAAAGCATATAGGAAATCTTTCCCTCTCCCTGCCATGAGATGATGCAGACTAATTCTAAGAACCTATGTGCGTCTCGTCATCTCTGGCCGTAGTGGCAGTGATAAGGAGGTAAGATCTTCGGCTATATAAGCCCATGGCCTCCTGCACGAGCAGCTCAGTCTCAAAAAAATTCGTTCAATGGTCAGGCCAGTTTGGGTGTATACCTAGAGCAGTAGCCAGACTAAAGGCATACGACCTGGAGAACCCGGTCAATGCATTCAATGGTCAGGCCAGCTTGGTAAACCACCGAGAGCAGTAGCCAGACTAGAATACACGACCTGGAGAATCCGGTCGAAGTCTATTCGTGACCTGGAGAATCCGGTCGAAGTCTATTCATGACCTGGAGAATCCGGTCGAAGTCTATTCGTGACCTGGAGAATCTGGTCCACAATTTCGATTTAAATTATATCCGGCCACCCGGATCTTGCCTCGAGAGCCACTTATATTCCCCCTTTTTTTTTTCTTTTTAATAAAAGTAAGTAACAATACTTTCTAAACTCAGTTCTTATATATCCCCTGATAGTTTTTTTTTCTTCGTAAAACCCACTTTTGCGTGCCGTTCAATCCGGATATAAATGGCCATGCAAGTGGTGGGAAAAAATCTTAATTCAAAAAAAAATAATTTAAAGGAAGCAACGCTAAGTTGTGTGCCGGTTGGTGCAAATGCCGATGGCCAAACAACTAGCCTCCATTTTAAAAAATCAAGCAACGCTAAGTTACGTGCCGTGGGTACAAATACCGATGGCCAAGTAGCTAGCTAACCCTTCTTTAATCATCTACTCTGTTCCTACCCTAGTGCCTCGTCCTCAACCCTTGCTGTCGTGTCCCCAGGCTATTGAGCGAAAGCTTAGGCCTAAATACAAAATTTACTATTACGCCGTCTTCGACGTAACAAAAGGTAACAAAACAAGAGTTAATGGGCAGTTTTATTATTCGGTTACCGGTAATTATTTTGATAGATTAATGTAATTCAGCGTAACATGACGTGACTACTTAAAAGTATCTAACTAAATTTTTTTCTATTCTTATTTAGTATATCTAAAACTTAGATATAGATAGTGGTTTCAATTCGATCATCTCAAGCCAACAAAAAATTTATGACAAGACTTTTGACACCGAAGTTTTACCGTACATAGTAACTTGTGGATCCCCAAGTAATTTAACGACTGTATGTATAATTATAAACTCTGACGTAAAAATTAAAGTTAAATCTGTATGCGAGGCTGTCGATAGTCCCTACAAGCTATTAAAAATATTTGGACCTAGGCATGTCAAATTTTATGAAAATATCTATCAGTTCGTAGATCATTACATCTTTAAATTAAGCATTGAGAGTCCCTGGGCATGTGTGACTAAGATTTGTCAAAAACTTAAAATGTTAAATGTTGAGCCCAAAATACTTAGCACCGAAGTTAACTCAGCGACTTAGATTATACGTCTTCTTCATCCACTTATTTCTCATTATATTTAATCAACATTCTATTTATTCGTTAAAGCAATTTACATTTTTATACTTCTTCTAATTTACAAATTAACTGATTGTTAAGAATCATCGAAAAATTTAATTAAACCTAAATTTTCACAATGTCTCAAAAATTATTTTTGAATTCAATAATCTGTAAATTTTGTTTAAAACTGTACAATAATCAAAATATTCCTCGCAATTCTATGCAAGAAATTCCAAGTTTATTTAGTAGTTTTATTTTGGATAGTTTTATTCCGATCTTAAATGATACTATAAAAAAAGAATTTGAACCATCTAAAACAATGATTGTTTATAAAATAGAAAGTATTGCCTCAGAGTTCAAAAATATCTTTAGTGATTTTTCTACAGAATATAAGAGATTTCAGATGTTTACGAAATATTGTAATTACATCCCACCTGAAGAGTTAGAGATTGGAACAGTTATTAAAAAAAGTGGGAACAAAAGTCCGTTTAGCAAATGTTACTGCTGCATATATTCCTGTTGAAAGCACTCTAAAAAGTTTTTTAGAAATTTCTAATGTTTTTAAAAAAATAGTGAGTTTTATTGTGAATTTGGAATAAGAAAAACCTGTCGTGCGTAGCATTATGCAAGCAGATTTATGGAAAAAAATCAATACTAATAAAGAAGAGGTAACTTTACCTCTTTTCTTTTATTTTGACGATTTTGAACCTGACATCTCTTTAGGTAGCCATTCAGGTGAACAAAAACTTGGTGGTGGCTATATTATATGTCCCTTTTTTTCACCCGATCTTGCATCCAAACTAGACTGCATATTTTTAGCACTATTATTTTATTCTAAAGATAGAAAAACATTTGGTAATAAAGCCCTATTTTCACGAATGAACCAAGATTTGAATAAGCTGTCGAATAAGGGTATATATTTTATATAGATAAATACACGAAAAAAAATTTTTTTAGATGTGTACTAGTGCTTGGAGATAATCTTGAAATGAATAAAATATGTAGCTTAATTACCTTCTTTTCAGGTACTCGCTGCTGCAGAATATGCAGGGCAGATTCGTCGCAAACTGCAAATATGAGTACTGAACATCGAAATTTACTGCGACATCGTAATAATTATGATGATGATATAAAAAGTGGGAGTACTTATACAGGTGTGATTGAAACTTGCGTTTTTAATGATTTAAAAGATTTTCACATAGTGGACAATCGATGTCTTGACCAAATGCATGATTTTGGCGAGGGTATTTTAAAATACTCTTTGTCAAAAATTTTAAATAATTAAAATTTTTTTTAAGTTATTGACTATTGAACAATTTAACAATAATCATTTACATGAATTCAAATATGAATAAAAAATAAAACAAATTTTCAAGAAAAAATAAAAATTAAACAGTCTGCTTCAGAAATGATGACCCTAGCTAAAAATTTAGCTCTTTTGATTGGGGATTTTATTCCACTAACTAATAAAAGTTGAAAAATGTATATTATTTCGCTTGAAATAATAGGTATTCTGTCATCTTCTAGGTATGTACCATCAGACATATATCATTTAAGATATCTCGTACAACGGCACAATGATTTGTATATAGAGCTATTTGGATGTTTAAAGCCTACGATGTATTTTGCTGTGCATATACCCAGAGTACTACAAGATAACGGACCAATGGTACATTTTTGGCGTATGGCTGNAAGAAAGCGCTACTCTTTGTCAAAAATTTTAAATAATTAAAATTTTTTTTAAGTTATTGACTATTGAACAATTTAACAATAATCATTTACATGAATTCAAATATGAATAAAAAATAAAACAAATTTTCAAGAAAAAATAAAAATTAAACAGTCTGCTTCAGAAATGATGACCCTAGCTAAAAATTTAGCTCTTTTGATTGGGGATTTTATTCCACTAACTAATAAAAGTTGAAAAATGTATATTATTTCGCTTGAAATAATAGGTATTCTGTCATCTTCTAGGTATGTACCATCAGACATATATCATTTAAGATATCTCGTACAACGGCACAATGATTTGTATATAGAGCTATTTGGATGTTTAAAGCCTACGATGTATTTTGCTGTGCATATACCCAGAGTACTACAAGATAACGGACCAATGGTACATTTTTGGCGTATGGCTGGCAAGCGAAAAAATAAATTTTTAAAAACAGTAGCTGTAAATATATGTTCAAGAGTAAATTTACCCTTGACTATTGCAATAAAAAAACCAGTTACATTAGTGTTTTGTAAATAAATATTATGATTTTGTAAATATTGAAGTAGTGTATGGCTCGATTATTATGAAAAATGATACGGAAATCAATAAATTTAGACCATTGATAAGTATGGCTGATGAGTTAAAATATGTTATTATTAACGGTACTTTCTTTGTTAATACGATTCTCGTGACATACGATATTTTCGTCACACTCATCCAACGTTCCAGACGTCTTAAGTTACATACGTGCTCGCGTGCACACGACTGTAGAATGCACCTTGTGCAAATATACTGAAATAAAAGAAATAAGAGGACCNGTTCCAGACATCTTAAATTACATACGTGCTCGCGCGCGCGTGCGTGCACACGACTGTAAAATACCCCTTGTGCAAATATACTGAAATAAAAGAAATAAGAGGACCTATTTTGCGTAGAGATGGACAACTTTATTGAAAAAGACGTTCGATTGTTCGAAAAAATACAAAAACTTGCAGGAGTCATAGTATTCTTTTCAATAAATATCGTGTAATCAAGAATGCGCTTCAGAAGTCTCCAGTTACATTCACGCGCGTGTGCGAATGTATAACGCACACTGTGTGGACTTGCCATGTAAGGCAATTAATTATTTTTATAGAATACAATATCTGCACTTTTTATTATTTCATCAAACATATAAAATGTAAGAAACGATTCTCAGTAGATATGTCATTTATTATACAGACGTGCTATAAATATAATACTCTGTGAGCCACTTGTCTACGGTATTTTTTTCTCTTCGTATAATACTAATCGTTATGAAGGGTATTACCAAAACGCATTTAATTAGTGTTATTAGGTGTGTGTTACGTATTACGAATGTTTACGAACCGCACATTCGTACAATGTGTGGTAGTGAGTGGAGTCGCGATTAAGGATCGTTATCGATGAATGTATTAGTTAAAAAGTTGTACTTTCTTAAACTACATTGTCAGATAAGAAAGATTAGTGATGCGTTTAAACGCGAGCTTTTTAACGACACAGTGATTTTCGAAACAGTTGTAAAAGCAGTCAAACAAAGAGTTGACAATAAGGACCCGCTGGCAAAAGATTTAATACGATGTAACTGCAAGTTTTTTTATTTTTATCCATGTAGATCGTTTTTTATTTTCTTTTTTTTTCAAAAAAGTACTTCTTACAGTACTTAGACGTATGCATGACAATACATCCGGAGATGAGCTAATAATGCAATGCGTCAATGCAGCTACGAGAGAAAAAGGTGAATAGAGTACACGATGTATTTTATTTAAATAACAATTGATCGTAACTCTGATTAATTTTTAGTGGATGAAAAAACGAAAACTGTCGACGAGCAGAGTTACCAAAACTATACATGATGACGTCAGAGATGATGGTAAGTAACAAAATTACTTATATTTTAAAATTATTTTTTTTATATGTATTTACTTTTTAAGTTAAAGAAAATAGTAATGATTCTACTATTAGTACTAGCAGTAGCAGTAGCGGCTGTAGTACTAAAGGCAGCAGCAGCACTGACACCATAAGCAGCAGCGGTACTGGTACGCTACATAAAATTGAGTATTATTATCACTTGTATTGATTTTTTGTAACCGTCATTACAGATTTTAATTTACAGTACGAAAGAAGAGAGCGTTCACTTTTTATTCTCGAGTCTGATATTGTTAAGCGTTATCGTAACTTCAACTATAAAGAACGAGAGGTGCGTAGATGCTTGAAAAGACCACCACCAAACGCTAATGTATATACCTGGTTGGAAGAGTATATGAATGATTTGCATAGACAGCTCATTGGTCAAAGTGAACCCAGCGACTTCATTGGTGTAACAATAAATTTTGAAAAATTCAATCACGGACCTTTTTGTTCTCATTAAGACCGGTGTACAATTTTCGTGTCAAAAATTCGTGGGAAGCGTTGTTTGGTGCTGTGCAAAGTTCAAACGACTTTAAAATTAACGAGACACTGTCGATTACGTGTGCAATCGTCAATGATACTAGAGGGCGTGGTTGTGTACGATTAAACGAAGATAAAGTATAGAAATAATCTATATTAACTATAAGAAACTACTACGACCTCTGCCTTCCGAGAGCCTTCGCAGCAGCCTATGCTTAAGTTATCAGGGGAAAAATACGTACAGGTAGGTTACATCAATATTGGAACCTTATTTAATGTGATTACGGACCAACGCAAGAAAAGCAGCTAATGATTTGGTTACAGGGGTAAGAGTCAGAGTACCCGAAACGAGATGCGGTCTCAATGAAATTCATGATTTTCAATTATTTTTTGCCACTCGTGAAGCAGTCATTGTTGTATATTCTTTACGAAATTTTGGTCGTGGTCACCTCTCCTTGTACGATGGTACACGTATTGTCGTAGATATATACGGAAGCGTAAGTAACATACTACGATTAATGTATGATGAAAATCAACAACATTTCGAACCGATTCTAAATTTGACAGGTGCAAGTGGAAGTACGAGTTACTGTATACCTTGTAATAAAAGTTTTTGGCACGTAGAAGATCGCAGATGCCCTAATAAATGTTACAAATGTTTTCAATCACAATAGTGTAAAATAACTGGCAACTTTAAAAAATGTGACTCATGCAATCGATCGTTTATTAATAACAACTGTTTTAAAAACCACTTGGGCAAAGGTTAATTTAATAAGTCATCAACTGTTTGCAAAAAAATAAAAGATTGTCGAATATGTTGTAAAATTGTGCGAACAAACAAAAAACAAAATAAACGCTTGTGAATTTCTTTTTGTAATACTTCTAAGGAACGCTTATCTATTAGTCATCTCTGTTATATACAGTCCATTAAAACGTCTGATAAGAAAGCGCTATTCATAGTACTGTATTTGGACTTTGAGATGCAACAGTCAGTATCTGTATTGGGTGACGATGAAAAAAAAATTCATGTCATCAATTTATGCATCGTGGAACAACTTTGTAATTTTTGTAGGGATTTGAAATAAGAGTCAGTTTTAATGAGATGCGATCGCTGTGGAGTACGCCAATATATTTTTCGAATTAATCCAATTAAACAATTAATAGATCTAGCGCTTGATCATCAAAAACATTTTCAGCGAGTTGTCTGCATTGCTCACAATGCCCAAGAATTTGACGCACAACTTATTTTTAAGTATATCGTTGAAACACGCAGCGAGCGAGTAACACCATTCGTCATCATGATTGGGTCTAAAATTATTTTAATGGGATTTATAAAGACAAAATTTATCGATAGCCTTAATTATTTTCACATGCCTTTGAGTAGTCTATCCGAAGGGTAGGGTCTGACTGGTATGGCAAAGGGCATTTTCCCTCATTTTTTCACCACACCTGAAAATCAATCATACGTAGTTCCTCTACCACCATTGAAGTATATACGCCCTATAGTATGTCCACACAAGAGAGAGAAATTTTTTTGAAATGGTACAACGAACAATTATCCAACGATTATGTTTGATTTTTAACGAAAAATCGTTAAATACTGGAAACAAGATTTAGGGATTTTGAGATTATCTTGCACGGCTTATGGAAAAAATTTCGCAAAATTTCAAGTGGATCCTTTCATCGAATGTACGAGAATAGCCTCGACATGTATGCGTGTCTATAAGAAAAGTTTTTAAGGAAAAACCAAATCGGTATTATACCACGAAGAGGTTACAGATTAGTAAATAATCAGTCCGAAGTAGCGCTAAGGTGGCTGTGCTGGATGGAAAAGCATGTTCTCGATCGACTTATTGAACACGCTGGATGATACAAAGATAAACGATTACCGGAAGGTATCGTTTTCGATGGCTATTGCGCTTCACAAACTGGTATAGATAATCATGGTGGTATCGTAATAAAGTTTTACGGTTGTTTCTGGCATGGTGTTCCAAGATATTTTAGAATAAACAGATTTTCCTTTACTAACTGGCGATACAATAGATAAAACATACGAGAGAACCTATGCCATCAATGGAAAAATCGTGGTACGCAATTACCAGCTGTTTGGAAAGTGGGAATGTCTTTTTAATGAAGAAATTCGTGACAACAAGGACTATTGACTTTTTTTTAGGAATATGAAGGTTTTTGGGAAAAAAAGCCTCTCAGCTCGCGTAATACGTTTTTCTACGGAGGACTTACTGGAAATACACTTAAAAAGAACGAATGCTAAAAGACGAAAAAAATAAGTGCGTTGAGATTTGTTTGTTATACCCGTATTTATGCAAACGTGGTAACTTTCCCCTTGGTCACCCATTAATACGAAAGACATATATTGTATCGAAGCATTATTAGAGACAACACTGACTTATTCCTTGTAAGCGATTTTATTATGAGTGATACGCTACTACCGCGAAATTCATATCATCCTGTGTTACCAGTAAAAATGCATAACAAGTTAATTTTTTCAGTGTATTGTATATAGTGCAAAAATATGATTTAACTAGCAGCCCCCCGTCTCGGCTTCGCCCGAGAATTACTAAATAAAACACCGTAGTGTGTTGACATGTAATGTGAAACGTTTTCAGGTAGAAATTTTACACATATTCCTGACACATCTCAGAACAAAAATCTTCTTATTAAAAACATATTTTTTCGGAATCCATATAGTTTATTCGGTCAAATAATAAGGTGTGAAAATTCAAAAAAAATAATTATGCTAAAAAGTACCGTCCATTCTTTATGCCATAAAATAATTGGTGGCCATAAGTAGCCGTTGATTTACAGTTTCTCCCGTATAATTCACGAAAAGGGCTATTTTTTAAAGCTGTTAAGATTTTAAACCCCCAAAAAATTTACATTAAAAAAATTTTTTTTTCTCATATCTCACAACTTTATCACCAGAGCAACAAAGTCCTGGACCTTAAACCCAACATTTTTATTGCCACGAAAACACAAAAATACTTTCTACTTATTTAAAAATCTGAAGTAGGATCTTTAAAGATTACAGAGATTACTGTGAGGGTACAATAAAAAGTTAATCTCTCACGTAATGGACTCTTTAGTTGTCGATTTTGACGCTGCTGTTTCAATCTCGATAAATTTTCTGCGTCAGTTTCTTGACGCCTAAGTAAAATTGTATTTATTAGATACACTTGAAGTTTTTCTTCCAATTTACCCTCTTGCGACTTTTGGCATGCTTAAGACTATTGTGACCTCTAAAGGCTGTTTTCTGTCAATTTTGTTAAGTTCTAAAATATTTGTTGGCAAGGTAGTTCGACGTCCGATGGCCCTAAAAAAGACCGGTGAGCTTATTAAGTAAACTCTTTCAGTCTTCAGTTAACAGCAATTGTGACTGCCTGGATACCTCAGGGTCTTCTCTGGCTTACTGTTGAAGACCCAGACTGATTGCGAGAAAAAATACAAAGTCCGAAGCTTTGGGGCTAGTTGTAGTGCTCTTTCCCAACGTCTCCCGGTATAACGTCGAAGACGTTGGTGTCTAAAGCACCTTTTTTATTTTGCAGATTTAGTTGTTTTGGTGATCTTAGATGGGAAGATTGGTTAGTGATACTTGTCTAGTGGAGGCTGTCCCGTTGGCTCAAGTTTTTTTTCCTTCATAGCTGTTATAGGTTTGCCCAGCGCAGACCTTGGAGAGGATCAGTGATTTCTGGTTGAATGCTTAGAGTCGAGAGGGTAATATAGGGTCGTCGGTCACCGGGTTTTCCAGCCTTGCGAAGAAATACTCCGCAGGTGACATCTGCCAGTGAATAGCTGACTTGGTTTGATAGTGTCCGTCTTTAGTTAATATAGTCTTTTAGTCGACGAATCGCTTCCGGAAATGGTAATAAAAATGTATTTGTTGGCAAGGTAGTTTACACTTAGGTGAATCCTAAAAAGAACCGATGAAATTGATGGTTAAGTAGGGAACGTAAATACTTATAATGGCCCTAAAAAGGCTATTCTTTATTATTATTCCTGATGATGAACAGCTGGCTACGGGTTTCTTGATTCTTACCCTGGGAGTCTCGATGTACGGAGACCGTGATGGAGGGAGATACGCCGCTGACCAAAGAATATCTCGTCTCGGATCGTTCCCCGGATAACCAACTGCTCATTGTTAGACGGGAACATGTAGGTAAACGCGTTGGGGACGCGACGACCAAGAAGGTAGCCGTTGTGGATGCCCGTGTTCCTCAGAGCTGTTTTCCCTTGCTTATATTTGTAGCCGCAAATTCCCTAACTGCACTAGGTGGGATGGTGGGACTACCACACAACTCTGAAGAGTCAGTGCAGATTGTGCTCTGGCTAGATATGTCTCCTGGTATTGTGGCAGAGACGGCATCAGTTGAAATTATTAATTTCTTTTTTTTTATCGCACTCGTCAAGATTCAGGGTGAATGGACACTTAGGTCCCTTCCCCCTTGGATAAGAGTGTCGTCCGTAACCAGGATACCCAGCTGCAAGACTGTCATCAGCATTCTCTATGCAGCTCGTTGAACTGCCGAAGCTCGACTACATCACTATCGAGACGCTCCGGCCTATTATAACCACACTTATTTAATTCTGTTGCAGGCAGCCTCGATTTTATGTCGACGCCACCTAGCGGATTTTACTGAACTAAAGTGAAAAGCTGGCGTATTTTTGCAAAACTTTGAGCTCATTTGTTGCTATTGTTATTAAATTTTTTACGATAAAAACTATACTAAAACCATCTAGGAAGTATCATGAATCAGTGTGCAAAATTTGAACAAAATCGGTTCAGTAGTTTTCACGGTTAGCGATTACAACGGTTTTAGCGTTCTTGCTTTATATATTAGTAAGAAAAAATAGTTTACACGAATATGCAAATGACTGTATTTTATAGGATACATGAATATCTGACGGAGTCAAGATGGCTGTTCAAGGAGGTTATGTAGTAAAAGATGTTTATGAAATATGGCATTATAGAATGACACAATTCAATCGAGAAAGTAAAGAAGAAGATTTATTTACGAATTACATCGACGAGTTTTTTAAGCAAAAAATACAGGCCTCTGGTTCCACCCCTCCCGAGTGTTTCATAAATGAAGCCAAGGGTACGTATATTTATGAAATACGAGAGGCTAAAGGATAAGACCTTGATAAAAGTGAAATAAATTTTAATACTGGATTCAGATCTGTTGCTAAATTGTGTCTCAATTCTTTGTGGGGTAAATTTGGCCAACGCAAGAATTTTAAAGATATGGAAGTCGTAACGCTGAAAGGCTGACGGAATTATTTACCAGTAAAGGAATAGATGTTAACGGTATTTTAGCTGTATACGATGATACGTTGTACGTGAACCATAGCTATAAAGTGGAGACTTTAAGTTCAATTGCGTCAACTAACATAGTTATAGCTGCTTTTCTTACGGCTCAATCTCAGTTAAAACAGTTTAGCTACTCACACGTATTGGGGCCACGTGCACTTTATTATGACACGGATTAAATTTTTAACGTAAGTCGAGAAGGAAAACCCGATTTACCTCTCGGTATAACACTTGGCTGTTTTACGGACAAATTGTCCGATAAAGGTATCGGTTTATACATAACATCGGTTATATCTGGTGGGCCAAAGGTTTACGCGTACAAATATAAAAAGCCGAATGGTGATGAAGAGTAAGTTTGCGTAGAATACGCAACCGTTTTCAGAAAAATTGCCAACGCAAAAATTTATTTGGCGTCGAAAAAAAAAATCATCGTGCAACAAGAAAGAAGTTTCTTACCTACTTTGTTGGGTTCGCTCCTTGGAACGGTGTTGTTGATGCTGTAACAAACATGAAGCATGCAAAAAATGGTTCTTCTGCCTCCAGCAAGCGTAGACCGATTGCGAAGCACATTTTTCAACAATGGTCTAAAATCTGTGCAAACGCCAGGTACAACGATGAGTCGACTCGGCGCAGAAATGAACAACATCTTGAATTTATCGGATACCAACGAGCGACAAAAGTGGAAGAAATATAAATTTTAAGCGAATTATTTTGATGTATCGTAGGCAAGCCGTACTGCCCCACAAGCAAGCAAAGAGGGGAAAGGGGAACGTAAACGCGCCAAAGCTGACTCTCCCCCCCCCACATCACCGCCAAGCGGTTGCGGCGACAATTCATAACATGGCAGCTGCGCCTGCCAGGAAAAAAGAGCTACGCGCCACATACTGAGGGATTCGAGTCCAAGGCGCCGGGCTGTACAGATCGACTCTTACATGAATAAAGGTCAACTATCTTTACAAAACCTCGAGTGAAAAGTTATTTCATCCCCGACTCCAGTTTCCCTCCTTTAAAACTTTAACTTACACAACAAATTTTGCAACAGTATTTACACCTTAAAGAATTGGACAGTAAAAGAAAACGACATGCTGACGCCATCATGGCTAACACCAAGGCATCACAACATAACGATCCCTCTGATGATGAAGTCGACGAGGATGAAGAAAAGCGTAAAGAGAAGAAAAGACAGGATGCTGAGGTTATCGAAAGCGTACCGAAAAAGTATCGTCAAAAAGCTGCAGTTATCGTATGATGATTACGCGCTACTGGTAACTTTGAGTGGAGCAATGATCATACCGTCACCATAAATGGCGTTCGTATACCACAGTCAAACATTGTTGATTAGGTGAACGATACGTTGAAGGGCAGGAAAAAACGCTCACCGGTGCGGCGTGATCAGTTTGCAGTGGTACTTCGTATGGCAAACATTCCACAAGAGTGTGTCGGAATCGCGCGAGTATTAAAATTACTGATCGACGACAATGACGACGACAACGATAAATTAAAATCGCTGAATAAGAGTCCAAGATCTACGTCAAATTGTAGGAGTATTTTTAATAAAAGTGATCCTGAATCAACGGCGTCACCAAAAAATAAAAATTAAATTTTTTTAAAGTTGCGCCTCCGTCAAAGCAAGTGTGAACATGGCGTCAACTGAGCGGAAAAGTGACCAAGGTGAAGAAACAGAAGTAAAACTCGAGAAAGAGGGAAAAACAGTGCTCTCGACTCTTTAATCGACTTGCTACCGTTTGAGATGTATGTACCTGGATACAAATTTTGCGGTCCTGAAACGAAACTATTGAAGCGCATTGAGCTCGGTGATGTGGGTATCCATCCCTTGGACGAGGCATGTCGTCAGCACGATCTTGCCTACGCTACGAAGAAAAAGGGTAAACGTCTGAGCGCTGATTAGGCGTTGGCTAAATTTGTTTTTTCGCGTATGCTTGCCGAAGAAGCACTGCCGGATGAGCGGAGGGTCACTTTATTGACATTATGCTGCATGTGTAGCAAGATTACATTTGAGAACTTTTTTTCTCACATCAAAAGAGCCATCAGATCTAAGTCTGAAAAAAAAAAAAAAAAAAAAAAAAAAAAGAATAATAATGCATAAGACTTGGTAAAAACTTTACTATAAAGTGGCGCAACCAACTGCATACGCTGGTGGTAATAAACCCGTAAGTGCTGTGAAAAATTAATTTTTGCAATCGAACATTATTAGTTAGCTAGAGAGTCAAGATACCTATAATTTACATTGACCCATAAAGAATAGTTTTCCCAGTAGAAGCTATAACGTGCGTAACTTTGATGACGTGTGGGAAGCTGATTTAGTAAATTTGCGAGCTTTAAAACTTCACAATGATGGCTACGCTTGTGTTATCGTTGTCATCGATGTCGTCAACAAATACACTTTAGTGGTACCTATTAAGAATAAAACATCGAAAAACATTGCCAAGACATTTCAACATATTTTATCAAGAAGTGACGATCGTACACCGATGTGTCTGCAAACGGATAAAGGTAAAGAATTTGTAGACTGGATAATGCAATTCGTTTTACGAGAAAATAAAATTGGATACAGAGTAGCACGTTGTCCACAGACGAAGGCTGCAATAGCTGAACGTTTATAAGAACTGTTAAAAAAAGAACATAGCAATACATTACACACACAAACAGTCGTCGCTTCGTAGACGTTCTTCCGAGAATAATAGAAGCATACAATCGTACGAAGCATTCGTCAACAAAGATGGCACCAGCTGACGTGACTTTACACAATGTTATGCAGGCACGTGAAAATATAAAGCAACGTTACGGCAGACATATTTATGAAAATTCGAAGTACAAGGTTGAAGATTTAGTTTGCATCACTAAGATAAGAAGTGTCTTTGACAAAGGTTACGAAAGTGGTTGAACTTGAGAGTTGTTTAAAATTGTACTTATCTCTTGCACGTGACAACCTCGAGTATATTTTCTCAGAGATTTGGCTGACGAAGACTTTGACAGTTTCTTTTACGAGAAAGAGTTGAGCAGAGTGCAAAAGGAATTCAACAAAAGCTCCTTCAAGGTTGACATAAGGTTAAAAAGTTGAGGTAAAGGACGTTCCAAAGAATATTTCGTCAGCTTAATAGGGCATCCTAAAAAATTTAATTCCTGCGTGAAAGGTAATTATTTAAAAGAAATAAAATAAAGGATGAATTTTACGTTGTGTTACCTAGTAATAGTAGCCGCAGTATAACCCTAATAATACGCATCATGTAACAAGATTACCTCAGCAAATTGCTTTGCAAGGTCGATGGAGTGTTGGTACAACAGAGATTTAATTACCATTGACGTTTCAACATGTGATCAAAGATAGTAAAAGAAACATTACCGTAAAATGCATAGCACGGGTATACAATAATGTGCATAGAGAACGTCCTGTGATTAATGTAGATTATTGCATACGCCCTGGTCTATACGCGAATATCGAAGAAATAAAACAAGAAATCAATAGTTTTGATACCTCGCGAGATTATGTGATTTTCAGTTTAGAAAGAGGTGGCTACGTAGTGGCTAAGTTTGTATGATCCGAAACAATGCACAGTGAATATCCATATGGCTTACTATTATCAGAAAAATTACGTAACGTCTTAGGCTTTGAAAGTGCAACATGTCTTTTCTTGGAAAATAAGAAAATTCGATCTATTCATCTAGCAAAACTTGCGAACGCTTTACTATCCATGGTAATAATTTACAGTGACATCTGTGAACCATACATCGTAGGAGACGTTCAATTGGGATTGTTGCGGGCAGTGTCGTTGGACCGTCAAGGTTACGCGTACGGCTGTGTTTTTTCTTCTCCTATGTATATACCATTGTTATTTTCTTATTTTACAACATTAAAATCGATACAAAAGACTTGATTAGTAGACCCATACCATTCGACTTTGGGACGCTCATGGTAACGCTTCTCTTTAAACGAGTCGATTGACAATTGTGGATCTCTACGAGGACTACTTTATCACACAAAGTGGTGGTAAAAGTCTGACTACAATTTATGGAAACAGTGGAGGAAGTATTAGATGTATTAACGTTGGGGCCCCCTATTAACGAAGACACGGAGGTATCGGATCGTTCCTCGCTGGAATATTTTGACGAATTTTACCACTCATTAAACGATGTGTCGAAGCTATTGGCAAAGAAGCTGTTCGTGCAGGTATGAACATTATGTCTGACGTCACCACTAAAAATATACCTTTTAAAGAGACATTTCGCACGCGCATGACGAAATCTGATAACACGATGAAGAGAAAAGCCGAAGAAAAATTGGACAAACTTATAAAAGGTTCAGGATATAAAGTTGGCCGACTCGACGAGCCATTTTAGTTGCAATTGCTTCGTACAACTGTGCAGTCACGTTGTAAGAGTATGAAGAAAAAGATGAAGAAAATGCACAAACAAAATAAAAAGAAAAAGAGATTTATAAAAGGAAAAAAAAGAAAAAGGAAAAAAGAACTGCAAGAGGTATTTTTGAAAGTTAAATTTTTTAAAATTGGCTTTTTTACACAGTCTTTCGTGCAAGTGATTAAAGTCTGAGCTTCTTTTGTTTGATACTCCATCGACTCAAACAACTATCGAGATATCGCACTGGATTCAATACAAGCCGATATCATCGCTCACGGATGATTCACCGATCGAATTTGTCGTACCAGGCAATGGTGACGAATACATTGATCTTGCTCACAAAATGCTCAGTCTTCATGCATCTAAAATCTGAAAGGTGTATTTAGAAACTTTATTAAATTACGGACCTGCGGCAAAATCATCACACTTAACGAGTGCCTTATGGTGCAACGATATGGTGACAAAGATGGACGATGTGTTGGATGTCAACGCGAGGCTCGTCAAGCGACGAACATTAATACCAGCAAAGAAATCAATTGATCTGATTGGCCATCTTCATTGCGAAGTATGCAATCAGGAAAAATTACTCATCAATGCTGTCGAGGTGAAAATGCGATTAGTAAGATCTCGTGATGCATTTTGTTTCATAGACACTTCGAACTTGGTTTCGGTTCGTATCGAGGAACCAAATCTTTTTGTGTCACGCGTTAAAATAAGCCCATTTGTTTTACTAACCCATAACAAAGCTTTGTCAAAGAGCACGGCAAAATATCCGCTCACGCGTGTCAAAGTAAAAGCTGTGACGATGCACAGCGGTATTCATGGCGAAACTTTAGATAATATTATTTTCAGCCAGTTACCTGAGCGAATAATCGTCGGTTTTGTTAAAAATCAAGCTTATAATAGCAATCGCACCATAAATCCGTTTAATTTTCATCATTTCAATATGATTTATTTCTTTCTTTGTACATTGACGGCGTTCAAGTTCCTTCCAAACCATTACAATCAGACTTTAAAACAAATAATTTATACATAGATGCTTATCATACTTTGTTTTTGGGTAGTGGTGTTTACTTTCTCAATAAAGAAAATCACATCGATCGCGAATCTTATCACAACGATTACTGCCTCTTTGTTTTCGATTTAACAACCAGATTTATCGGCCAACGAATGTTCTCATTTGAACCTGATTAAACACGGTAGCGTTAGATTGGACGTTCGATTGGCCGACACTTTAACTACAACTGTTAACTGTATTGTATGCTGAGTACGAGAATATTCTCGAAATTGATGCGTCACATCAAATTATGGTCTACTTTAGTGGGTAGATGGCACCACTAACTACATATACTTACGCTCACTGCTTGGACACGTCACTCTCGGCTTAGTTTCTGTTGGAACGCTTATTCAGCCATAAAACGCAATGGACTTCGTAGTAGACATGCAGTATTTTAAGGTGAAAAAAGACGTTTAGGTACCGAAAGAAATTGCTATTGTTGCTTTGAACAATGACTTTTACGCGCATTGGGTAGTAACACCTCCTTGTCGCTTGCAAAAATTGAGTAAAGAAGCGCAACGACAAAATATTTGGTTGTCCCAACATCATCATGGACTTGATTTATTTGAGGGTAAAGTACCTTTAAAAGCGATTTTCAAAATTTTGTATAATATTGGAAGAAATATACGCAAAATAAACATCAGAGTTTATGAAAAGTGGTACGATTTGCCCAAAATTACAAGTTGTGAAGTAACTAATTTGGAATACAAGATCGACTGTTCGCCTTCAAATGCCATACCAGCAGAGGAGTATTGCATTGAAACCAGATTATCAAAAATATCGATGTGCTTTGAATAATGTTCACAAATTTAAGAATTGGCTCTATGAACATAATTTCGACAAGAAATCATTAAAAACGACAGAAATTAACCATATAAATACTGCAATACCTCTCGCAAATCCCTTCGTACACTGTGGGTATATTCCCGGCAGATCAGATCCCACAGGTGTGAACGAAACCGACAACGCTTGTCATAAACACTGACAATCATACAAAGCCAGGTACTCATTAGGTTGCTATGTATGCTGATAAACAAGGTAATGGTTTCTATTTCGATAGCTATGGTGTACAACCGTAAATACCGGATCACATGAATCACTTACGTAAAAATTGTAAAAAACTTCGTTGGAATATTAAACAGCTACAAAGTCTATCCTCAAACGTATGCGGTCAATTTTAATTAATGTTTCTGTTTTACATGAGTCATGGATTGGGTTTTCGAAAATTTCAAAAAAATTTCCGATAATTTAAAAAAAAATGACGAAGTTTTGAGACGTTTTATTTTGTTAACATGTAATAAAAAAAAAAAAACTATGTATCGGGTAGCGGTGGGTATCCAATAAAATACTTACAAAGTAGTTACAGTAAAATGTCGTTAATATGAATCATTTGAGTCTGCGTATTCCAAACAAAAAATGTTGCTACGGACTGTTATAAATTCTGAGAAATAAAAAGTCAGCATTTTCTAAACCTATCTCTGAATGTTTTGTAAAAAATGATTCGTGGTGTAGTTTTGACAAGCACAAACGTGATTTACCACCTCCAAACGTTTTTAATATCCCCGCTCTTTTGAATAACGAGTAGTATATATTTGTGCTTCAATAAAAAGCAGCTGTCAGTCTCTGGTCAATCATGCGACAGTTAATACATTGTAACGAGGAGACAATATAGCCTGTCTAGAAAAGAGTCTTGGAAAGAGAAGCTTTGGATCTGTCAGCCTCAAGGCCCTTTAGGGACAACTAATGTTTTATGGCATAACAAACGCACAGTACTTTTTAGCATAATTATATTTTTTTCACTTCTGACAGCTTATTATTTGAACAAATAAACTGTATGAATTCCGAACATATATATTTTTAAAAAGAAGATTTTTGTTTTGAGAAGTGTCAGGAATAGATGCGAAATTTTTAACTGAAAACGTTTCACATTACATGTCAATACTACGGTGTTCCATTTAGTGAGTCACGGGCGAAGCCGAGACGGGGGGCCGCTAGTCATTTATAAAATAATCATAATCATTATTTATTAACTTTATGGCCGTGCATTATATAAATTATTTTAACGTAATGCGTAAATCATAAATTCATAACATTAGTTTGTGACAATGGACTTAAAATGAAAAGTAGTGTTATGTAGAAAACAGTAAATTTTAGTTACTAATTAATATGTTCAACAATAGTATATAAATTTCCTTGTTGAAAAATTTTCTCAAAAACAATTTATGTGACTTCAATAATTTATACAGTTAAAAAATTTATTGGCGCTCTTCATAAATATTAAAATTATTTTTTATGTATAAAAAAAAAAAAAAAAATTTCCAACCTTTGTTTCATACCTGGACCCTCAGGCTCCATGCGACAGCACTTTGCCACTATGCCACCATGAGTATTATCACCTAATGCTTAAAAGTTACATATAAAGATTTGTGGCCGCCCGGGATTAACCTGAAAGTTCTACACCAAAAATTGAGTAACCAGTTACATGTGCATTAAATTCAATAACTCACGGTGCATTAACTCGCGTTCAATTTAAGTAATTTCTAACAGTAACATAAATATATATTACACGATCTCTTGACATTAATGTTAAAATGTTAAAGTTTAGGATCTGTTCTACAAAATGTAATAAAAATATTCGTTAATTGATTTTAAGTTTTATTTTATCACTAATTATTTATTTCAATTAATATACGTTTATACATTACAACAATATATTAAATGTATAATTTTAATTGATATATTTTGATAACCAGGAGTATTTAAGAAATTCAAAAAATAATGTATCATTACTTTCATAACAACATTCTTAAATAAAATTAACAATTCACTTACAAAATTTAAACATTGTACTAACTCTTTTCACGTAAATATTAATTATTTTTATGTTCACTAAAGCTACATGTAACAAATTTTAATGTAAAATTTAGAACCATGTATATATCTGCCAAATTACAAGCCTCCCAGGAAAAATGTCAGTGACAACCGACTTTGACAAAAGACTCCTACGTAAGAAGTGCACAAATCTGACGGTCAATCCAGTGCTTTATTATTTTAATTCGATGCACTCCTCCTTGTTAAAGAATTTTGTAGGATTCTTGGGAGACACTAATTGAAACAAGCTGTTTTAACCATGGTATTGACTTATTTTGCTTGTAATATCATATTTCTTACATTTTTGCGGGTGAAGAAATTGTGAAGGAATTTCTCAAGTGAAATTTTTAACATTAGAAATTTACTGAGATTTTTTAAAATGGGACATATTTAATAAGAGACATTTATTTTTGTGTACTGGCATTTTTTTATGTACAATCGGCACCTCAAGATTACAAATTACGTTTATGTAAGAAAATATTATGGAAATATTATGAATACACTAGTTTTTCTAACTCGTTAGGAAACCTTTATTGTATCGGCAAAAAAAAAATTTTTCTGGAAATTAGTTACCAACGTATTTTATAGTATTAGGAATAAAAATAGTTCATTGTTAAAAAATGTATGTACATGTGTGCGTATGTATGTATGTGTTTATGTGTATGTATGTGATCGGTCATGTCTCAGAAACCTGTGCGGTACGATTTCAACAATTTCGGATTCCAAATTATTGTTTTGCATACTTATACCGGCTTGAAAAAGAAATTTTAGTTTCGCACCTTTTTAAGGTTGATGCTATTCGTTTTCGATTTGTGACACGGTTTTTTACCTTAGTGAGAGTCAAAACATTTTTTTTGCTTTTGAAATTATTTTGATTTATTGAGTATAAAATCAACACTATTTTATATTTTCAATCCTTTGGAAAGGTTTTCTTATTACTTTGAATGTGTACAATACTAAAATTTCAAGATTAGTTGATGTGTCAGGAAAACAACTATAGATAACAAAAAAAAACGTATTTACACTTTCCTCTGATAAAATTTGGATCAAAAGGAATAAAATAATGAAGTGGCGCGAAAAAAACAGATATATTAGATTGTAAACATAAATAAAATATATACTATAATGAAATCACTAGTTAACCAATTGATCCAAATATATTATAAAATAAAATATTCAGCGGGTATCATGGCAGGAGTGTGCGGTGCAAATATAAATATTTGGGGTAGGGGTATATAAGTGCTTCTCACAACGAAAACATGCTATTAACATATTGGAGAAAGCAAGCCAATTGTTCTTTACTTGGCAGTGTGTTTAATTAGAAAGACCAAGATATTGTTCCTGAGGTGGGTTGAAATACCCAGTTAAGAAAATTGTAATCATTAAATAGAGAAACAGGTATACGTGTATACAACGACAGTTACGACAGCTTAGGGTTTTAAATAATTTATCAACATAAACAGTACATTTTTAACTAAACACTAACAGTCAGTTTCTCGCTAAAAATTTCTTATGCTTTATGTAAGAAAAGTTATTATCAACAAAAATTATACCTGTAGATTATATTTTTGATAATTACATTGCAAGTAAGTGTTAAGCTACAAATTCTTCAAAACAAATGGGAAGTCAAAAATTACTGTTGCATATTTTTTATGGGAAGCAAGTAGAAACCCATGATTTGTGCACTTCTTACGCAAGAATCTTGCGCACTCACCTGCACGCAAATCTTGCGCAAATTGTCCACAATCAGAAGTGCGTCGAGTTAAAACAATCAATGCACTCGACTGATCGTCAGATTTGTGCATTTCTTACGCAAGAGTCTTGCACACCCGTCGTACATCAGAGTTACCTAAGATCTTGGAAGCAGAGACTAGATGCAGACTTACACAATTTTGCTGTCGATGTAAATTTTGTGCTAGAAGTACGTAAGAATTTCAAAGACTGTGCTACCAGGATTGTTGTGTTTATGTGTCAAATATTTTAGTGAAAAAAAGAATAGTTTAGTAACCGAATATTTAGGTATTATAGAAGTCTCTTATTCCGATGCCATGTCCTTGTACAGTGCAATATTAGAATATTGTGATAAAAAAGGAAAAATAAACACTCGAGAGTACGTGGCTTTGGGCACGGATGACGGAATAAATCTTTGTGGAAAAATAAGATCGGTTCTTACTCTTTTTCGAGATGAAAAGTCGCCGAATATTCAGTTAGTTCGATACATATGTCATGCATTAAATAATGCAATTTCAGCTTCCGCTGTGCATTTTTCCGCATGTATAGAATATGTTTGACGTGATGTTTACACTTGATTCAATGAAAGTCCTCAACGTAAAATATTATTCTGTCGAGTTTGGGATGCAATTGCTGCTGGTATTAATCTTGAACCAATTTTGGAAAACGAAGTAAATTAAAACTTATGTGATGTTAGCACATCGAACTCGACCTATCAAAATAAAAAAATACAGCTACCATGACATTTTTAAAATTCGTTTTGCTATCAGATTCACGTTGGCTTTCACGCTATAATGTCTCTTTTGAAAAAAACCATATCGAAAAACCACATAGTAAAACCATGTAAAAAAACCACATAAAAACATGTGGTTTTACCACTCCGTTTTCATGTGGTTTCTTGTCTCAAATCACCTTGTGGTTTTTAAGTAAAACCATATGATTTTTACAAGCTTTTCTTTTTATAAAAGAAATTATTTCTACTTAAATTTAACTATTTAAAAATCTTAATAACGTATCAACAATGAATATAAAAATAAAACAAAAGAAAAAAAAACCTCTAAGGTAAATTGAACTTTGGCTACCAGATTCTTCGTCAAGTATCTTATCCATTGGGCTAGAGAAGATTTGATTCTATTTTCCAATTTTGTGTCCTTATAAGGTACAGAAGGGCACAGTATTCCACACGGGCAGCAAGTTCAGGTGAATTTTTACCCTGATTGTCAAGGTAATTCTGGGACAACCCAACGATACAGTAAATTTTATCCTGCGTGAACTATAATTTTTACCCTGAGTCACGGTAAAAATTCAGGGGATAGTAAAATTTATAGTCAATCCTTTGTAATTTTTACAGCAGGGTCTGCAATTTCATCCTCAGTCAGGGTAAAAATTCCCCTCACTTTCCCTATAGCAGCGCCGCGGCGCGCCGCTAGACGGGAACTTGGACCAGCTGTCTGCTTTGATAACGTAAACACCATACGGCCCGTACGCATTCATGGAGTTCAGGTTAGAGAATCAAAATATCAAGACTAACCGTCTCAAGTTAGCGGGACTTTTCTTAAGACAAGACATGAAGCTATTGTAATTGCAGTTTAATCAAGGCCAGAGCCTAGTTGGCCCAAAACTGAGTGAGGGGAATTTTTACCCTGACTGAGGATAAAAATTACAAGGACTGACTACAAATTTTACTATCCCCTGAATTTTTACCGCGACTCAGGGTAAAAATTATAGAAGCAGACAATGATCCCAAAAAATTTGTAACTCGGCAGAAAAATGATAACTTTTATTATTAAATAAACAATCACACGCGACAAGCGACTAAACGAAATATTTGACCAACTATTTACTGTAACTCACAAACTAAAAATAGGATTGGCTTGAAAATTGGTTAAAATATTCTTATTCGAGTCTACAACAACACCTAATGAATTTTACGTCGGCAGAATAATTATAAACAACATTATTTGATAAATAATCATGCCTGAAAACTTAAAAATCCGTCATTTTATCGAATATTTACCCATAACTTTATTTTCAAAAATACAATTGCCTCCAAATTTTGTCTACTTGATTCTAAGAAGCAGACAATGATCTCAAAAAATTTGTAAGTCAGCAGAAAAATGATAACTTTTATTATTAAATAAACAATCACACCCGACCAGCGACTAAACGAAATATTTGACCAACTATTTACTGTAACTCATAAACCAAAAATAGGATTGGCTTTAAAATTGATACAAGTATTCCTAATGAGGCCTACAACAACACCTGATAAATTTTACGTCGGCAGAATAATTATAAACAACAACATTTGATGTTTAATCATGCCTGAAAACTTACAAATCCGTAATTTTATCGAATAATTACCCATAACTTTATTTTCAAAAATACAATTGCCTCCAAACTTTGTCTACTTGATCCTACGAAGCATACAATGATCCCAAGAAATTTGTAAGTCGGCAGAAAAATGATAACTTTTATTATTAAATAAACAATCACACGCGACCAGCGACTAAACGAAATATTTGACCAACTATTTACTGTAACTCACAAACTAAAAATAGGATTGGCTTGAAAATTGGTACAAATATTCTTATTGGAGTCTACAACAACACCTGATGAATTTCACGTCGGCAGAATGATTATAAACAACATTATTTCATAAATAATCTTGCCTGAAAACTTAAAAATCGGTAATTTTATCAAATAATTACCCATAACTTTATTTTTGAAAATACAATTGCCTCCAAATTTTGTCTTCTTGATCCTAAGAAGCATACAATGATCCCAAAAAATGTGTAAGTCGGCAAAAAAATGATTACTTTTATTATTAAATAAACAATCACACCCGACCAGCGACTAAACGAAATATTTGACCAACTATTTACTGTAACTCACAAACTAAAAATAGGATTGGCTTGAAAATTGGTTAAAATATTCTTATTCGAGTCTACAACAACACCTAATGAATTTTACGTCGGCAGAATAATTATAAACAACATTATTTGATAAATAATCATGCCTGAAAACTTAAAAATCCGTCATTTTATCGAATATTTACCCATAACTTTATTTTCAAAAATACAATTGCCTCCAAATTTTGTCTACTTGATTCTAAGAAGCAGACAATGATCTCAAAAAATTTGTAAGTCAGCAGAAAAATGATAACTTTTATTATTAAATAAACAATCACACCCGACCAGCGACTAAACGAAATATTTGACCAACTATTTACTGTAACTCATAAACCAAAAATAGGATTGGCTTTAAAATTGATACAAGTATTCCTAATGAGGCCTACAACAACACCTGATAAATTTTACGTCGGCAGAATAATTATAAACAACAACATTTGATGTTTAATCATGCCTGAAAACTTACAAATCCGTAATTTTATCGAATAATTACCCATAACTTTATTTTCAAAAATACAATTGCCTCCAAACTTTGTCTACTTGATCCTACGAAGCATACAATGATCCCAAGAAATTTGTAAGTCGGCAGAAAAATGATAACTTTTATTATTAAATAAACAATCACACGCGACCAGCGACTAAACGAAATATTTGACCAACTATTTACTGTAACTCACAAACTAAAAATAGGATTGGCTTGAAAATTGGTACAAATATTCTTATTGGAGTCTACAACAACACCTGATGAATTTCACGTCGGCAGAATGATTATAAACAACATTATTTCATAAATAATCTTGCCTGAAAACTTAAAAATCGGTAATTTTATCAAATAATTACCCATAACTTTATTTTTGAAAATACAATTGCCTCCAAATTTTGTCTTCTTGATCCTAAGAAGCATACAATGATCCCAAAAAATGTGTAAGTCGGCAAAAAAATGATTACTTTTATTATTAAATAAACAATCACACCCGACCAGCGACTAAACGAAATATTTGACCAACTATTTACTGTAACTCACAAACTAAAAATAGGATTGGCTTGAAAATTGGTTAAAATATTCTTATTCGAGTCTACAACAACACCTAATGAATTTTACGTCGGCAGAATAATTATAAACAACATTATTTGATAAATAATCATGCCTGAAAACTTAAAAATCCGTCATTTTATCGAATATTTACCCATAACTTTATTTTCAAAAATACAATTGCCTCCAAATTTTGTCTACTTGATTCTAAGAAGCAGACAATGATCTCAAAAAATTTGTAAGTCAGCAGAAAAATGATAACTTTTATTATTAAATAAACAATCACACCCGACCAGCGACTAAACGAAATATTTGACCAACTATTTACTGTAACTCATAAACCAAAAATAGGATTGGCTTTAAAATTGATACAAGTATTCCTAATGAGGCCTACAACAACACCTGATAAATTTTACGTCGGCAGAATAATTATAAACAACAACATTTGATGTTTAATCATGCCTGAAAACTTACAAATCCGTAATTTTATCGAATAATTACCCATAACTTTATTTTCAAAAATACAATTGCCTCCAAATTTTGTCTACTTGATTTTAAGAAGCAGACAATAATCCCAAATAATTTTTAAGTGGGCTGAAAGTTGATAACTTTTATTATTAAATAAACAATCACACGCAACCAGTGACTAAACGAAATATTTGACCAACTATTTACTGTAACTCACAAGCCAAAAATAGGATTGGCTTTAAAATTAATACAAATATTCCTAATAAGGCCTACAACAACACCTGATAAGTTTTACGTCGGCAGAATAATTATAAACAACAACATTTGATAAATAATCATGTCGGAAAACTTAAAAATCCGTAATTTTATGGAATAATTACCCATAACTTTTTTCACAAAAATACCATTGCCTCCAAATTTTGTCTACTTGATTCTAAGAAGCATACAATCATCTTAAATAATTTGTAAGTCGGCAGAAGGTTGATAACTTCCATTATTGAATAAACAATCTGACGCGACCATAGGCACATTCACTCATTTGTCTGAAATTTTCTCGAAAAGTGTCTCGTGAAGTACAGATAGGATTGCTTTAAAAATAGTTGAGATCATTTTGAGTAAGTCGAGATGAAGATTTTATATTTTTAAGTCGGCAGAATGATTGCAAGGAAAGTCAGTTAAATAAATATTATTCTTACAGAATGGAAAGTTTTTTATCTTGATTAACTTTGAGCGGGATTTTCTTGAAAAGTGTCTCGTGAAGTACAGATAGGATTGCTTTAAAAATAGTTGAGATCATTTTGAGTAAGTCGAGATGAAGATTTTATATTTTCAAGTCGGCAGAATGATTGCAAGGAAAGTCAGTTAAATAAATATTATTCTTACAGAATGGAAAGTTTTTTATCTTGATTAACTTTGAGCGGGATTTTTCTTTGCTTTGACCTAATTTTTTTTGTTTTCAAATAGGAGTTACATAGTTGTAGCATGGCCGCTGTTCAATGCTGTATACGACGTCTTGGCGAGGAAAGTTTTATACTGATACATTTAAAACTACTACATCTCACTACGTAAAATCATCTAACATGGAGACCATGCACAGCTACTTTTACGCAATTACTTTTTTACATATATTTACTTATAGTTTGCAACGAATATCTGATTCGTATTGCCTTTTTGTGTTCATTGCTAATGATAACAGTTTACGCTTGGATAAAATTTATCTACAGGATAACATTTTTGAATTTGCCGCGATGCTGTGTTGGCATTTGGTTTGAGTGTATGTTGGTAAGTTAGATTCTTATTTTATTTACATTCAGCTTGTCACGCCTATCACTTCTTTCAACGACGGGAGTAAAGCAAGTTGGATCTTGGATTCAATCGTTTCTGAGCGGTTGCTTGACTATCACGCTGTACCACGTATTAACGCTGTTTTGCGTACAAATATGTTTTCACGTACTAGATGCCGCATTTTCTTGTTACGTGATGCCTTAGTACTTGAATATGCTTTATGTATTATATATAGATATACCAGGTTTAAGAAGACAGTCGACATGCTAAAACAGATGAAACTCGTGTTTATCTATACTTACCGAAACATTTGCGAATCACAAAGTAAAACATCACTCAGAAGTTATTCCTCAGTCGTGTTGGTCAGTCGTAGTTACCTCAGTGCACTGTTTCAGCTTTTATTGTTACGTTCAATTGTTTTAACCGCAGACAGCATAATATTAGTATTCCGCCTTTTATTCTGTTGTTATTTTATTGGCACGAGTGCATTTTTAATATGTGAACGTCGTAATACTCTGTGAAAAATGGTTCTTAAAAAGTTTTTTGTTTTCTCTGAACATATTGTCAGAGCTATTTGTTCGTACTGCGCGAGTACAAACGAAAATGTTAATGATTTTTTGAAAACTTTAGTGCAACTCAGTTACACGAATCTAACTTGGCACGAAATTTGTCGGTTGATTTTACCTCGTAACTTCCGTCCTGAATGTATATCACTATATCAAAAACGAGTGCATGCTGTGTTTTGATACAACCAAAAAAAAATCATTGAAGAAATATGCAACCCTGTTTGTAAGCAAGATGGAAGTCCGTCATCACGGGTTGGACAGGTACATTGCACACATCAGACTTCTACAGAAAAAAAAGACAAATCAATGGATACTTCTAGTTGCAGCACTGACGACCCATATGATGATACAGCTTCTGAAGGTAAAGGTTATTATACTTCATTGTGTAGTTGTAAAAGTAAATGCATTTTAAATTTGAAAGCTAGTAAAGGAAGAATATATAGACAACACCGATAAAAAAATTGTAATTTTGGCCCATATAATGAAATACGTTATTGTCATGGAGGGCGCTAATATGCATGAAGCCTCCAGGCTAAAAGTACTTTTTCTACCTCAGACGTATTTAGAGGTCTAGATATTTTAATAGGTAAAATAGGGATTTTTATTTATATGTATTCGACAAGGGCTATAACTGGGTCTTATGGTGATCGTGAAGCTCATATGTGACGAAAATTACTACCGTCAGTACAACTACCGTCAACTATCATTAATAATTCCGATATTGCTGGCTTGTGGGCTTCAATTAATTTATTAAATATTTATTAAATGTACGCGTACCGTTGAAAATCAATGAAAACTCACCCGCCCCATCGATTTTCCTTGCATATTTTAGTTTAAATACATTGTATAATAAGAAACGATGTGTGTGATCTTTAGCAGAGCCTTCGTTCTGTTTCTTTTGTTGTGAGCGCAACTATGTGATAATTATCAGCTCAAGTTATTAGTTTCAACTTTTTCTTTAATTTGTTAAGCACGAAAGTCATTTGAAAAATGCATTTTCTAGTAAAAGACGCACATTTCTTATAAAGTTTTCGCTTCAATTCTAAGTCTGTTTATTTTAGAATTATTTTCTATGGAGCTAAAACTAGCCTCATGCCGTAGTAGCCTCACCAGGGACGAATCGGGCCTAAGGGGCCCCGGGGCTTCATTTTTTTTTTTTTTTAAGCCAAAAAACAATGGAAATCACTGTCATTCTCCCACGCACGACTTCGATAAGTCTTTCAAGCCGTATAAAGCCTCCAGTCTAGGAAAACACTTGAGTTTTCCGACGACACGTATGCAGACGTATGCTTAAAAAATTGATAAAAAATTGTATTTTTTTTTAAATCCATTGCGCCACTTTAAAAACGAATGAAAAACATTTCCATCAGTCCCACACACAATTTCAGTAACTTTTTTAAGCCGTGAAAGGCCGCCAGACTTGGAAAACACTGAGTTTTCCGACGATACGTATGCAGGCGAATACTAAAAAAATTGATAAAAAATTGTATTATTTTTTTATCCATTGCGCAACTTTAAGAACGAATGAAAAACATTTACATCAGTCCCACACACAATTTCAGTAACTTTTTTAAGCCGTGAAAGGCCGCCAGACTTGGAAAACACTGAGTTTTCCGACGATACGTATGTAGGCGTATACTAAAAAAATTGATAAAAAATTGTATTTTTTTTAAAATCCAATGCGCCACTTTAAAAACGAATGAAAAACATTTCTATCAGTCCCACACACAATTCCAGTAACTTTTTTAAGCCGTGAAAGGCCACCAGACTTGGAAAACACTGAGTTTTCCGACGATACGTATGCAGGCGTATACTAAAAAAATTGATAAAAAATTGTATTTTTTTTTAAATCCAATGCGCTACTTTAAAAACGAATGAAAAACATTTCCATCAGTCCCACACACAATTCCAGTAACTTTTTGAAGCCGTGAAAAGCCACCAGACTTGGAAAACACTGAGTTTTCCGACGATACGTATGCAGGCGTATACTAAAAAAATTATACATACACGCGTACACGTATACACGCGTACACAAAAAAAGTTTAGAAAAAATTCTTAACGGTTTTTGTAGCCTTTGTGCCTTGTTGAAAATACATTGAATACATTTATACTGCATTTATACACGATTTCTATATTTTTTCTAAGCCGTGAAAGGCTGTCAGGCTTGAAAAATCAAGAGTTTTTTGCAGATACGCATACTCGCGTATACGAACAAAGATGGAAAAAAATTCATTTCCTTTTTTTTAGCGTTCGTGCCACAACGGAATTATACAGAATTCACTTCTAAATTATCAACACGATTTTTAGTAAATGCGTTTGGAAATGTGTATTTTACTCATTTTGAAAGAGTCACAAGGGCTCAAAAAAAGATATGAATGTATTTCTAACTTTTTTCGTGTCCGCTGGTATGCGTATAGTCGGACAGCTCTTGATTTTTCAAGCCTAGCGGCCTTTTACGACTTAAAAAAATCCATAGGTATTGTGTGTACATATTGTAGAAGTGTATTCTATGTATTTCTATTGTGGCACAAATGCTTAAAAAAAATATGAATTTTTTTCCAACTTGTTTCGTATACGCATATATGCGTATCTACAGAAAACTCTCGATTTTCTAAGCCTGGTAGTCTTATATGGCTTAGAAAAGTTATAGGAATTGTATGTAGATATTAAAGAAGTGTATTCTATGTATTTTAAACATGGAACAAAAGCTACAAAAAAAGATATGATTTTTTTAAACCCTTTTTCATATACGCGTGTTTGCGTTTCTGCGGAAATGGTGTATTTTCTAGGTCTTGCAACCTTTGCTTGTTTGTGCTAAAAATATAAATAAGTATATTTGAATTATATTAATGTACATTGTTTTTAAGTTGAATTAGGAAAAAGAAAATTTTGAAGCTCCGGGGCTCTTGAGGTTTGTCAGAGGTATACAGTCAGAAGTACACATGTAAATATTTTAGTAGAAAAAAATTTTTTTTTAAATTAATATTGGTTTTGTCAACAGATACAGTAAGTGTTTATTTCAATACAGTCAGAAAACATGCAACAATTAAGAATTTTGATCGATTGCGGCACAAATCATTGAATGACTTTTTTTTGTATTTATCAAAATAATTGCTCGATCATCTGCTTTCCTATATATTTTTCTTTTTCTAGTTCTTTTTTTGATGCAGGATTCATATTTTGTCAATCACTAATTAATCTCATTTTTCTGAATGTTATTAATTATCTTATGCATTTTTAGACATAATGAACAGTTCTACTGGGTGTTATAGAACAACAAGTCCATCACATCATGCAACAACCCCCGACGATACGTACGATAGTATTTCTGAAAATAGTAATAATTTTCTAAATGACTCTGAATCTGAAGACGTTTCTTTACCGTTTAGTAAATCGGAGAATCGAAAACCGTCAAGTCGAGAGCTGGATAAGGTTACTGCATTACCCGAAGAAACGAATAAAGAAAGAGAGAGTCAGCAATGGATTGAGCAAGCATCGTTTCAATTGCCTAAAGAATTTTGGCAGAAAAATTTTGCGGGTGAAGACAAAAAACGTTTAAAACAAGGTTGGTGTGATGACTTTAACAAGGAATTCCAAAAAAAATATATGTATTGCATATTATCAATCAAAAATAGTCGACTGTATGGTAAAGAGAAAAAAAGAAACAATAATTATTTTTGGGTATTAGCTACATGTAAGTACTCCACCTGTACGTCGTATAAATTTATTATCAACGAAGCTATACATCCACCCTTTACCGATTATACTGTTAAAGTCTTTACCTCGAGAAAAATTTTTCATGATCCACAAACAAAAGAGACACACCGTCGTTTAATAAAAGGCGAATACAGAGCTGAACTGTCCGGTCATCTTGAAAAGAAGTCTGCTGCCTTAGTGAAATGGTCAAAAGTGAAGAACGTTCCAGAAGATATTTTAGCACAAGGTAATTTAAACGATGCACCAAGTTCATCTGTTCTTCAAAAAATAAAAAGCGAGAGCCGTGCTAAAGATGATCTTGATAAAAATTATCACGCGTACATGGAAAAGCTACAAAAACAGTATGAGATGTCGTACGGTGACACAATTAAAGGTTACATACAATTTCACGCCGTTAAACCACTGCTGATAATTTTGTTTACTGAAAAACAATTTGAGTTTTTAAAAGGAGTAGATCACATCTTTTTACATTTAGATGCTACTGGTAGTATCGCCGCTCGACCCAGTTACGCCCAAGAAAAAATGACCATCTACTACTACGCTCTATTTTTGTCTGGAAATAAAAATTTTGCACCACTTGAAGTTGCAGAGGCCTTTTCTTCTTTTCATACAGAAACTGCGATTCTTTTTTTTTTTACGATTTTTTGCGGATAAATTGAAAAAAATAACTGCTAGGACAATTGAAAAAGTTGTCACCGACTTTTCTTTAGTTTTACTTAAAGCCTCATGCTACACATTCAATAAAATCAGTTTGTGTGTACATAAATGTGTTGTACCACGATATAGAGATTTAAAAAAAAATTAATACAAGTGTAACTATTATTCACTCGTGCTCTTCACACCTTATAAAAAATATAACAAAAAAAGTTAAAAATTGTTTTGCTAACAAACAGCAGTGTAAAGAACGAGGAATAGCTATTTATTTATTAAGTAGCTTAATACATAGCTCTAGTCTGTCCGATGCTGCGATATATCTTGAAACTTTTATCAGAATCTATGGTAATATTCATGAAGACAAATATCTTCAAGAGCTTACTACCACTATTGTCTTCGAAAATGATGAAACTGCCGAAGAATTCGATGATAACATTTTAGTACATGATCCTTACGATAATTATAATGAATCAGTTGGAAACTCTATTAAATCTTCCTCGCAGTATTACCTTTTTTTTTGTAAATCCAAAGACGAAATTCTTAAAAAATTTCCAACAAATACTAATCGAAACGCGTTTTATTCTGAAAATCTAATGAACTACGTCTTAGATTTCTTGTTAGTTTACTTTCCAATCTGGTCAGCTGTTGGAATTTCACGCTTTGGCTTAGCAAGGGAAAGTAATGCTACTGCTGAAAATGGTTTTAAAGTTCTTAAAGAACAAATTTTAGATGGGGAAGAGAAAATATCCATCCCGCGCATAATACAAAAAAATGAGGAAGTAATCCAGGGAAAAATTCAAGAAAGAAAGTTTCCCCTTCTAACTTCACGCCAAAAACAAAATAAAAGAAAATTAACTAACAATGAACTTGCAGAGAATGACATTAACTCGAGTTCTGATGGGCCAATAAAAAAAGAAAAATTAGAAGTTGAGGTATGGTAAAGAAAAAAAAAATTACAAGAGGGCCTAATAGACATTTGACACAATCTAAATTTATAATTGAAAAAACAGCTAAAATTTACAACATAGAAAAATTAATAAGCGAGATGTCAGATAGTATAAATAAATCTAAAACTATTATAACAAACCTAAAAAAAAAAAAACCTTTGAAAACGTCTACTGCAAAAATATGTGATAAAAACGTGAATACAGATGAAGTGGCATTGTTTAGTTCATCAGATAGCAGCACTAAAATCACCGATAGTGTAACAGCAGCTAATGAGAGAAATAATGAAATTATGTGTCATAAATTCTTATTTTCTCATTCCGTCGATCTGTTTCAATTTAAAGAATATCCTAATGGTTTTCCCCAGTATTCATCAAACATAAATGGTTTTGTAATCGACATCACTAGTTATAAAACGTTACATCCGTACAACGATTTTGAGCAATACTGGGATGATGGAATAATAAACGGCTTTTTTAGTCTCTTGCCTGATGTTGCAAAAAACAGAGACGTTTCAGTGCAATGCTTCGATTCTTATTTTTTTGAAAAAATTTTAAAATGTGGCTATATTAGTAAAGGTTTTATAAAGTGGGCTAGAATACAAAATATTATTAATAAAGAGATTTGGCTTATTCCCATCAACAAATCGGAGCACTGGACGTTGTTGATGGTCATTGTTGGATTACAAATAATGGTACACTTTGACTCTACGCATGGCGAGCCAAGATCACAAGTGATAAATGGCATATGTACTCTTATTTCGAGTTTGACAAAAAAACAAGTGCCCTGGAATGAGTGGAAAATTTATGTGCCAAATGACATCCCAAAGCAACAAAATAAAAAAGGTAAAACTAGTGGTAACTGTGGAGTGCACGTGTGCACGTGGGGAACCATCATTGCGTCATTTACATCTACTCAGTTTTGTGAGGATGATATGAATAAAATAAGAATTGCTATTGCAAATATTTTGTTTCACTCACAAACAAACGAAGATAAAGCTGTAAGAGTTAAAGAAGGGCGAAATACTTACTGCAAGACCTGGAAAAAACCAAAGATGTACAGTGCAATACAGATGTGTTTTCGGAAATACAAGTATATAATACACCTCCAATCGAATTTCAAAGTACATTTAAATTTTGTGAAGCCTTACCCTTACTATTACCAGATAAATTTAAAACTTTAAGAAAACCTGTAAAATAAGGTAGACAGATGTGACTGCATGTAACTATAGACCAAAAAATATTGTTAATGTTATTTTGAATGCGTGTGTAAATATAAATGTTTGCGTATTGTACTAGTCACATACTGAGATTAAAATAAACCTTGTGAAAAACATTAGCCTGTTACGATAAACAAAAAAAAATAGTTTAAAATGTTACGTTAAGCAAAAAATGTGATTTAAGAGCATGTGATTACGTTTGAAATTAAATACTACTTAAAATAATTAGAATCGTTTCTTATCTTAAGCAAATCTTGAAATATATTTTTAAGCAAATCTAAAAAATATTGACTTATAATTTTTTACCACAGAAAACCAATTTCATTTATTTGATTCGAAATACGAAGGGCATCAGGTACTGTTGTAGGCTCCGAGATATCAATTGTAAATAATTAATAGGCAATACTCATTTTATAAAGAAAATAATGACTGATATTTTATCAAATAATGTAATTTTTGTTAGTCACGTACGTTTACTTAAAATTTTATTTTATTTTCAATCATACTACCAATATAATAGTCTTTCAATATCATAATTGTAAATATAAAAAAACTACATCAGATTTGAAAGAAAACACGATTTAATTACGAAATTTTCAGCCCATTCTTGGTCCAATAAGTCAATGTATCGCTGGTAACGTATAGTAATTTATTAAAGAATGATTATTAACTTTCTACTATAAACAAACTATTTAAGATTGGTGTGAGCTACAAAAAAAATCCAAAGAGAATTGAAAAGCAATAATAGTTTCTCAAAAAAAAAAATGATAAATCAGTTGAACTACGATTGTTTTCGGCTTTTAAGCTGCACTTAATCAAAAGTTCTTGCTTATAATTATACTGCTAACGTAAAAGTTATTAGGTGTTAATGTTATATTAGAAGGATGCCACCAAACTAATTTTCAAAGCAATTTCATTTTTAGTTCATTAGCTATAACCAATTTTCCGTAAATTTAGTCAACGTGTCGCTGGTCGCGTCTGATTGTTTATTTAATAATAAAAGTTATCAATTTTCTGCCGACTTACAAATTATTTGGGATCAATGTATAATTCTAAGAATCAAGTAGACAAAATTTGGAGGCAATTGTATTTTTGAAAATACAGTTATGGGTAATTATTCGATAAAATTACGGAATTTTTAAGTTTTCAGGCATGATTATTTATCAAATGTTGTTGTTTATAATTATTCTGCCAAAGTAAAATTTATCAGGTATTGTTGTAGACCTTATAAGGAATACTTGTATTAATTTTGAAGCCAATCCTATTTTTGGCTTGTGAGTTACAGTAAATAGTTGGTTAAATATTTCGTTTAGTCGCTAGTCGCGTGTGATTGTTTATTGAATAATAAAAGTTATCATTTTTCTGCCGACTTACACATTTTTTGGGATCATTGTATGCTTCTTAGGATCAAGTAGACAAAATTCAGAGGCAATTGTATTTTTCAAAATAAAGTTATGGGTAATTATTCGATAAAATTACGGATTTTTAAGTTTTCAGGCATGATTATTTATCAAATGTTGTTGTTTATAATTATTCTGCCGACGTACAATTTATCAGGTGTTGTTGTAGGCCTCACTAGAAATACTTGTATTAATTTTAAAGCCAATCCTATTTTTGGTTTATGAGTTACAGTAAATAGTTGGTCAAATATTTCATTTAGTCACTGGTCGCGTGTGATTGTTTATTGAATAATAAAAGTTATCATTTTTCTGCCAACTTACCAATTTTTTTGGATCATTGTATGCTTCTTAGGATCAAGTAGACAAAATTTGGAGGCGATCGTATTTTTGAAAAAAAAGTTATGTCTAATTATTCGATAAAATTACGGATTTTTAAGTTTTCAGGCATGATTATTTATGAAATTTTGTTGTTTATAATCATTCAGCCGACGTAAAATTCATCAGGTGTTGTTGTAGACCTTATTAGGAATACGAGTATTAATTTTAAAGCCAATCCTATTTTTGGTTTGTGAGTTACAGTAAGCGGTCTCCATTACATTGATTCGTACGGCTGTAATTATCGTTTATTTATACATATTATTGTTATAAACAGTTTTATTAAGTTAGAATTTGTATACATTCACTATCATGTACTTAAAAACTCGAAATATAGGCAAATGGGAGGTTTTTTTCACTAAAAATTTTTATTACTTTGTAGAGCGCTCCATATAGTACGTCGGCTAAGTCCGTCGGCTAGCTTCAGCTTCAAACAAATAAATCATTTCGTCCATTCAACAACTTCGTTATGCAAGTGAACTAAATATTCATTTAAACCAAATAAACATTTAGTGTTTTTGATGACATTTGATATAAACAATTATTCGAATCTAATAAATATTTAAAGGGAGAAATTAAACTTTCGCTGACGTTTTACGAAGAAATATTTATTCAATTTAAATAAATGTTTAGTTAGACTGATACCTCACATACTATAATGCAGAGAAATAAATGTTTGTTTGATTCAAATAGGTCATTTATATGAATACAAACAAATAAATCATTACGTCCATTCAACAACTTCGTTATGCAAGTGAACTAAATATTCATTCAAACCAAAAAAACATTTAGTGTTCTTGATGACATTTGATATAAACAATTATTCGAATCTAATAAATATTTATAAGGAGAAATTAAACTTTCGCTGACGTTTTACGAAGAAATATTTATTTAATTCAAATAAATGTTAAGTTAGACTGATACCTCACAGAGTATAATGCAGCTAAATAAATGTTTGTTTAATTCAAGTAGGTCATTTATATGAATACAAACGAATAAATCGTTTCGTTCATTCAACAACTTCGTTATGCAAGTAAACTAAATATTCGTTCAAACCAAATAATCATTTAGTGTTTCTGATGACATTTGATATAAACAATTATTCGAATCTAATAAATATTTATAAGGAGAAATTAAACTTTCGCTGACGTTTTACGAAGAAATATTTATTCAATTCAAATAAATGTTTAGTTAGACTGATACCTTACATACTATAATGCAGATAAATAAATGTTTGTTTGATTCAAATAGGTCATTTATATGAATACAAACAAATAAATCATTTCGTCCATTCAACAACTTCGTTATGCAAGGGAACCAAATATTCATTCAAACCAAATAATCATTTAGTGTTTTTGATGACATTTGATATAAACAATTATTCGAATCTAATAAATATTTATAAGGAGAAATTAAACTTTCGCTGACGTTTTACGAAGAAATATTTATTCAATTCAAATAAATGTTTAGTTAGACTGATACCTCACATACTATAATGCAGATAAATAAATGTTTGTTTGATTCAAATAGGTCATTTATATGAATACAAACAAATAAATCATTTCGTCCATTCAACAACTTCGTTATGCAAGGGAACCAAATATTCATTCAAACCAAATAATCATTTAGTGTTTTTGATGACATTTGATATAAACAATTATTCGAATCTAATAAATATTTATAAGGAGAAATTAAACTTTCGCTGACGTTTTACGAAGAAATATTTATTCAATTCAAATAAATGTTTAGTTAGACTGATACCTCACATACTATAATGCAGATAAATAAATGTTTGTTTGATTCAAATAGGTCATTTATATGAATACAAACAAATAAATCATTTCGTCCATTCAACAACTTCGTTATGCAAGGGAACCAAATATTCATTCAAACCAAATAATCATTTAGTGTTTTTGATGACATTTGATATAAACAATTATTCGAATCTAATAAATATTTATAAGGAGAAATTAAACTTTCGCTGACGTTTTACGAAGAAATATTTATTCAATTCAAATAAATGTTTAGTTAGACTGATACCTCACATACTATAATGCAGATAAATAAATGTTTGTTTGATTCAAATAGGTCATTTATATGAATACAAACAAATAAATCATTTCGTCCATTCAACAACTTCGTTATGCAAGGGAACCAAATATTCATTCAAACCAAATAATCATTTAGTGTTTTTGATGACATTTGATATAAACAATTATTCGAATCTAATAAATATTTATAAGGAGAAATTAAACTTTCGCTGACGTTTTACGAAGAAATATTTATTCAATTCAAATAAATGTTTAGTTAGACTGATACCTCACATACTATAATGCAGATAAATAAATGTTTGTTTGATTCAAATAGGTCATTTATATGAATACAAACAAATAAATCATTTCGTCCATTCAACAACTTCGTTATGCAAGGGAACCAAATATTCATTCAAACCAAATAATCATTTAGTGTTTTTGATGACATTTGATATAAACAATTATTCGAATCTAATAAATATTTATAAGGAGAAATTAAACTTTCGCTGACGTTTTACGAAGAAATATTTATTCAATTCAAATAAATGTTTAGTTAGACTGATACCTCACATACTATAATGCAGATAAATAAATGTTTGTTTGATTCAAATAGGTCATTTATATGAATACAAACAAATAAATCATTTCGTCCATTCAACAACTTCGTTATGCAAGGGAACCAAATATTCATTCAAACCAAATAATCATTTAGTGTTTTTGATGACATTTGATATAAACAATTATTCGAATCTAATAAATATTTATAAGGAGAAATTAAACTTTCGCTGACGTTTTACGAAGAAATATTTATTCAATTCAAATAAATGTTTAGTTAGACTGATACCTCACATACTATAATGCAGATAAATAAATGTTTGTTTGATTCAAATAGGTCATTTATATGAATACAAACAAATAAATCATTTCGTCCATTCAACAACTTCGTTATGCAAGGGAACCAAATATTCATTCAAACCAAATAATCATTTAGTGTTTTTGATGACATTTGATATAAACAATTATTCGAATCTAATAAATATTTATAAGGAGAAATTAAACTTTCGCTGACGTTTTACGAAGAAATATTTATTCAATTCAAATAAATGTTTAGTTAGACTGATACCTCACATACTATAATGCAGATAAATAAATGTTTGTTTGATTCAAATAGGTCATTTATATGAATACAAACAAATAAATCATTTCGTCCATTCAACAACTTCGTTATGCAAGGGAACCAAATATTCATTCAAACCAAATAATCATTTAGTGTTTTTGATGACATTTGATATAAACAATTATTCGAATCTAATAAATATTTATAAGGAGAAATTAAACTTTCGCTGACGTTTTACGAAGAAATATTTATTCAATTCAAATAAATGTTTAGTTAGACTGATACCTCACATACTATAATGCAGATAAATAAATGTTTGTTTGATTCAAATAGGTCATTTATATGAATACAAACAAATAAATCATTTCGTCCATTCAACAACTTCGTTATGCAAGGGAACCAAATATTCATTCAAACCAAATAATCATTTAGTGTTTTTGATGACATTTGATATAAACAATTATTCGAATCTAATAAATATTTATAAGGAGAAATTAAACTTTCGCTGACGTTTTACGAAGAAATATTTATTCAATTCAAATAAATGTTTAGTTAGACTGATACCTTACATACTATAATGCAGATAAATAAATGTTTGTTTGATACAAATAGGTCATTTATATGAATACAAACAAATAAATTATTTCGACCATTCAACAACTTCGTTATGCAAGTGAACTAAATATTCATTCAAACCAAATAATCATTTAGTGTTTTTGATGACATTTGATATAAACAATTATTCGAATCTAATAAATATTTATAAGGAGAAATTAAACTTTCGCTGACGTTTTACGAAGAAATATTTATTCAATTCAAATAAATGTTTAGTTAGACTGATACCTTACATACTATAATGCAGATAAATAAATGTTTGTTTGATTTAAATAGGTCATTTATATGAATACAAACAAATAAATCGTTTTGTTCATTTAACAACTTCGTTATGCAAGTGATCTAAATATTCATTCAAACCAAATAATCATTTAGTGTTTCTAATGACATTTGATATGAACAATTATTCGAATCTTATAATTATTTATTAGGAGAAATTAAACTTTCGCTAACGTTTTACGAAAAAATGTTTATTCAATTCTAATAAATGTTTAATTAGACTGATACCTCACTTACTCGAATGCAGATAAATAAATGTTTGTTAGATACAAATAGGTCATTTATATGAATAGAAACAAATAAATTATTTTGACCATTCAACAACTTTGCTATGCAAGTAAACTGAATATTCATTCAAAACAAATAAACATTAAGTATTTTTGATGACATTTGATATAAACAATTATTCGAATCTAATAAATATTTATAAGGGGAAATTAAACTTTTGCTGACGTTTCACGAAGAAAAATTTATTCAATTCAAATAAATGTTTAATTAGACTAATTCCTCACTTACTACAATGCAGATAAATAAATGTTTGTTTGATTCAAATAGGTCATTTATATGAATACAAATAATTAAATCGTTTTGTTCATTTAACAACTTCGTTATGCAAGTGATCTAAATATTCATTTAAACCAAATAATCATTAAGTTTTTTTGATGACATTTGATATAAACAATAATTCGAATCTAAAAAAAAATTTATAAGGAGAAATTAAACTTTCGCTGACGTTTTACGGAGAAATATTTATTTAATTCAAATACATGTTTAGTTAGACTAATACCTTACAGACTATAATGCAGATAAATAAATGTTTGTTTGATTCAAATAGGTCATTTAAATAAATACAAACAAATAAATCATTTCGTCCATTTAACAACTTCGTTATGCAAGTGAACTGAATATTCATTAAAACCAAATAAACATTAAGTGTTTTTGATGCCTCACAGACTATAATGCAGATAAATAAATGTTTGTTTGATTTAAGTAGGTCATTTATACGAATACAAACGAATCAATCGTTTTGTTCATTTAACAACTCCGTTATGCAAGTGAACTAAATATTCATTTAAACCAAATAAATATTTAGTGTTTTTAATGACTTTTAATATAAACAATTGTGCGAATCTTACAAATATTTATAAGGAGAAATTAAACTTTCGCTGAAGTTTTACGAAGAAATATTTATTCAATTCAAATAAATGTTTAGTTAGACTGATACCTCACAGACTATGATGCAGATAAATAAATGTTTGTTTGATTTAAGTAGGTCATTTATACGAATACAAACGAATAAATCGTTTCGTTCATTTAACAACTCCGTTATGCAAGTGAACTAAATATTCATTTAAACCAAATAAATATTTAGTGTTTTTAATGACATTTAATATAAACAATTGTGCGAATCTTACAAATATTTATAAGGAGAAATTAAACTTTCGCTGAAGTTTTACGAAGAAATATTTATTAAATTCAAATAAATGTTTAGTTAGACTGATACCTCACAGACTATAATGCAGATAAATAAATGTTTGTTTGATTTAAGTAGGTCATTTATACGAATACAAACGAATAAATCGTTTCGTTCATTTAACAACTCCGTTATGCAAGTGAACTAAATATTCATTTAAACCAAATAAATATTTAGTGTTTTTAATGACATTTAATATAAACAATTGTGCGAATCTTATAAATATTTATAAGGAGAAATTAAACTTTCGCTGACGTTTTACGAAGAAATATTTATTCAATTCAAATAAATGTTTAGTTAGACTGATACCTCACAGACTATAATGCAGATAAATAAATGTTTGTTTGATTTAAGTAGGTCATTTATACGAATACAAACGAATAAATCGTTTCGTTCATTTAACAACTCCGTTATGCAAGTGAACTAAATATTCATTTAAACCAAATAAATATTTAGTGTTTTTAATGACATTTAATATAAACAATTGTGCGAATCTTATAAATATTTATAAGGAGAAATTAAACTTTCGCTGACGTTTTACAAAGAAATATTTATTCAATTCAAATAAATGTTTAGTTAGACTGATACCTCACAGACTATAATGCAGATAAATAAATGTTTGTTTGATTTAAGTAGGTCATTTATACGAATACAAACGAATAAATCGTTTCGTTCATTTAACAACTCCGTTATGCAAGTGAACTAAATATTCATTTAAACCAAATAAATATTTAGTGTTTTTAATGACATTTAATATAAACAATTGTGCGAATCTTATAAATATTTATAAGGAGAAATTAAACTTTCGCTGACGTTTTACGAAGAAATATTTATTCAATTCAAATAAATGTTTAGTTAGACTGATACCTCACAGACTATAATGCAGATAAATAAATGTTTGTTTGATTCAAGTAGGTCATTTATATAAATACAAACGAATAAATCGTTTCGTTCATTCACCAACTTCGTTATGCAAGTGAACTAAATATTCATTGAAACCAAATCAATATTCAGTGTTTTTAATGACATTTGATATAAACAATTATGCGAATCTTATAAATATTTATAAGGAGAAATCAAACTTTCGCTGACGTTTCACGAAGAAATATTTATTCAATTAAAATAAATGTTTAGTTAGACTGATACCTCACATACTTTAATGCAGATAAATAAATGTTTGTTTGATTCAAATAGGTCATTTATATGAATACAAACAAATAAATCATTTCGTCCATTTAACAACTTCGTTATGCAAGTGAACTAAATATTCATTCAAACCAAATAAACATTTAGTGTTTTTGATGACATTTGATATAAACAATTATTCGAATCTAATCAATATTTATTAGGAGAAATTAAACTTTCGCTGACGTTTCACGAAGTAATGTTTATTTAATTCAAATAAATGTTTAATTAGACTTATACTTCACTTGCTATAATGCAGATAAATAAATGTTTGTTAGATACAAATAGGTCATTTATATGAATACAAACAAATAAATTATTTTGACCATTTAACAACTTCGCTATGCAAGTGAACTGAATATTCATTCAAACCAAATAAACATTAAGTGTTTTTGATGACATTTGATATAAACAATTATTCGAATCTAATAAATATTTATAAGGAGAAATTAAACTTTCGCTGACGTTTTACGAAGAAATATTTATTCAATTAAAATAAATGTTTAGTTAGACTGATACCTCACATACTATAATGCAGATAAATAAATGTTTGTTTGATTTAAATAGGTCATTTATATGAATACAAACAAATAAATCATTTCGTTCATTCAACAACTTCGTTATGCAAGGGAACCAAATATTTATTAAAACCAAATAATCATTTAGTGTTTTTGATGACATTTGATATAAACAATTATTCGAATCTAATAAATATTTATAAGGAGAAATTAAACTTTCGCTGACGTTTTACGAAGAAATATTTATTCAATTAAAATAAATGTTTAGTTAGACTGATACCTCACATACTATAATGCAGATAAGTAAATGTTTGTTTGATTTAAATAGGTCATTTATATGAATACAAACAAATAAATCATTTCGTTCATTCAACAACTTCGTTATGCAAGGGAACCAAATATTCATTAAAACCAAATAATCATTTAGTGTTTTTGATGACATTTGATATAAACAATTATTCGAATCTAATAAATATTTATAAGGAGAAATTAAACTTTTGCTGACGTTTTACGAAGAAATATTTATTCAATTCAAATAAATGTTTAGTAAGACTGATACCTTACATACTATAATGCAGATAAATAAATGTTTGTTTGATACGAATAGGTCATTTATATGAATACAAACAAATAAATTATTCCGACCATTCAACAACTTCGTTATGCAAGTGAACTAAATATTCATTTAAACCAAATAATCATTTAGTGTTTTTGATGACATTTGATATAAACAATTATTCGAATCTAATAAATATTTATAAGGAGAAATTAAACTTTCGCTGACGTTTTACGAAGAAATATTTATTCAATTCAAATAAATGTTTAGTAAGACTGATACCTTACATACTATAATGCAGATAAATAAATGTTTGTTTGATACGAATAGGTCATTTATATGAATACAAACAAATAAATTATTCCGACCATTCAACAACTTCGTTATGCAAGTGAACTAAATATTCATTTAAACCAAATAATCATTTAGTGTTTTTGATGACATTTGATATAAACAATTATTCGACTCTAATAAACATTTATATGGAGAAATTAAACTTCCGCTGACGTTTCACGAAGAAATATTTATTCAATTCAAATACATGTTTAGTTAGACTGATACCTCACATATTATAATGCAGATAAATAAATGTTTGTTAGATTTAAATAGGTCATTTATATGAATAGCAACAAAAAAATCGTTTTGTTCATTTATCAACTGCGTTATGCAAGTAATCTAAGTATTCATTCAAAACAAATAATCATTTAGTGTTTTTGATGACATTAGATATAAACAATTATTTGAATCCAATAAATATTTATAAGAAGATATTAAACTTTCGCTGACGTTTTACGAAGAAATATTTATTCAATTCAAATAAATGTTTAGTTAGACTGATACCTCACAGACTATAATGCAGATAAATATATGTTTGTTTGTTTCAAGTAGGTCATTTGTACGAATACAAACAAATAAATTATTTCGACTATTCAACAACTTCGTTATGCAAGTGAACTAAATATTCATTTAAACCAAATGAACATTAAGTGTTTTTAATGACATTAGATATAAACAATTATTGGAATCCAATAAATATTTATAAGAAGAAATTAAACTTTCGCTGACGTTTTACGAAGAAATATTTATTCAATTCAAATAAATGTTTAGTTAGACTGATACCTCACAGACTATAATGCAGATAAATAAATGTTTGTTTGATTCAAGTAGGTCATTTATATGAATACAAACGAATAAATCGTTTCGTTCATTCAACAACTTCGTTATGCAAGTGAACTAAATATTCATTTAAACCAAATAAATATTTAGTGTTTTTAATGACATTTAATATAAACAATTATGCGAATCTTATAAATATTTATAAGGAGAAATTAAACTTTCGCTGACGTTTTACGAAGAAATATTTATTCAATTAAAATAAATGTTTAGTTAGACTGATACCTCACATACTATAATGCAGATAAATAAATGTTTGTTTGTTTTAAATAGGTCATTTATATGAATACAAACAAATAAATCATTTCGTCCATTCAACAACTTCGTTATGCTAGGGAACCAAATATTTACTAAAACCAAATAATCATTAAGTGTTTTTGATGACATTTGATATGAACAATTATTCGAATCTAAAAAATATTTATAAGGAGAAATTAAACTTTTGCTGACGTTTTACGAAGAAATATTTATTCAATTCAAATAAATGTTTAGTAAGTCTGATACCTTACATACTATAATGCAGATAAATGAATGTTTGTTTGATACAAATAGGTCATTTATATGAATACAAACAAATAAATCATCTCGTCCATTCAACAACTCCGTTATGCAAGTGAACTAAATATTCATTCAAACTAAATATATTCATTCAAACCAAATAAACATTAAGTGTTTTTGATGACATTAGATATGAACAATTATTTGAATCAGATAATTATTTATAAGAAGAAATTTAACTTTTGCTGACGTTTTACGAAGAAATATTTATTTAATTCAAATAAATGTTCAATTAGACTGATACCTCACTTGCTATAATGCAGATAAATAAATGTTTGTTTGATACAAATAGGTCATTTATGTGAATACAACTAAATAAATTATTTCGACCATTCAACAACTTCGTTATGCAAGTGAACTAAATATTCATCTAAACCAAAGAAACATTTACTGTTTTTGAGGACATTTAATAGAAACAATTATTCAAATCAATTAAATATTTATTAGGAGAAATTAAACTTTCGCTGACGTTTTACGAAGAAATGTTTATTTAATTTAAATAAATGTTTAATTAGACCGATACCTTACTTGCTATAATGCAGATAAATAAATGTTTGTTTGATACAAATAGGTCATTTATATGAATAAAAACAAATAACTTATTTTGACCATTTAACAACTTCGTTATGCAAGGGAACTGAATGTTCATTCAAACCAAATAAACATTAAGTGTTTTTGATGACATTAGATATGAACAATTATTTGAATCAGATAAATATTTATAAGAAGAAATTTAACTTTTGCTGACGTTTTACGAAAAAATGTTTATTTAATTCAAATAAATGTTTAATTAGACTGATACCTTCAAACTATAATGCAGATAAATGAATGTTTGTTTGATTCAAATAGGTCATTTATGTGAATACAAACAAATAAATTATTTCGACCATTCAACAACTTCGTTATGCAAGTGAACTAAATATTCATTTAAACTAAACAAACATTTAGTGTTTTTAGTGACATTTGATATAAACAATTATTCGAATTTATTAAATTCAAATAAATGTTTAATTAGACTGATACCTTCATTGCTATAATGCAGATAAATAAATGTTTGTTTTATTTAAATAGGTCATTTATATGGATACAAACAAATAAATCGTTTCGTTCATTTAACAACTCCGTTATGCAAGTTAACTAAATATTCATTCAAACCAAACAAACGTTTAGTGTTTTTGATGACATTTGATATAAACAATTATTCGAATCTAATAAATATTTATTAGGAGAAATTAAACTTTCGCTGACGTTTTACGAAGAAATATTTATTCAATTCAAATAAATGTTTAGTTAGACTGATACCTCACAGACTATAATGCAGATAAATAAATGTTTGTTTGATTTAAGTAGGTCATTTATATGAATACAAACGAATAAATCGTTTCGTTCATTTAACAACTTCGTTATGCAAGTGAACTAAATATTCATTCAAACCAAATAAACATTTAGTGTTTTTGATGACATTTAATATAAACAATTATTCGAATCTAATAAAGATTTATAAGGAGAAATTAAACTTTCGCTGACGTTTTACGAAGAAATATTTATTCAATTCAAATAAATGTTTAGTTAGACTGATACCTCACAGACTATAATGCAGATAAATAAATGTTTGTTTGATTCAAATAGGTCATTTATATGAATACAAACAAATAAATCATTTCGTCCATTTAACAACTTCGTTATGCAAGGGAACCAAATATTTATTAAAACCAAATAATCATTTAGTGTTTTTGATGACATTTGATATAAACAATTATTCGAATCTAATAAATATTTATAAGGAGAAATTAAACTTTCGCTGACGTTTTACGAAGAAATATTTATTCAATTCAAATAAATGTTTAGTAAGACTGATACCTAACATACTATAATGCAGATAAATGAATGTTTGTTTGATACAAAAAGGTCATTTATATGAATACAAACAAATAAATTATTTCGACCATTCAACAACTTCGTTATGCAAGTGAACTAAATATTCATTTGTAGCAAACAAACATTTAGTGTTTTTGATGACATTTGATATAATAATTATTCAAATCAATTAAATATTTATTAGGAGAAATTAAACTTTCGCTGACGTTTTACGAAGAAATGTTTATTTAATTTAAATAAATGTTTAATTAGACCGATACCTCACTTGCTATAATGCAGATAAATAAATGTTTGTTTGATACAAATAGGTCATTTATATGAATACAAACAAATAAATTATTTTGACCATTTAACAACTTCGTTATGCAAGGGAACTGAATATTCATTCAAACCAAATAAACATTAAGTGTTTTTGATGACATTTGATATAAACGATTATTCGAATCTAATAAATATTTATAAGGAGAAATTAAACTTTCGCTGACGTTTTACAAAGAAATATTTATTCAATTCAAATAAATGTTTAGTTAGACTGATACCTTACATACTATAATGCAGATAAATAAATGTTTGTTTGATACAAATAGGTCATTTATATGAATACAAACAAATAAATCATTTCGTCCATTCAACAACTTCGTTATGCAAGGGAACCAAATATTCATTTAAACCAAATAATCATTTAGTGTTTTTGATGACATTTGATATAAACAATTTTTCGAATCTAATAAATATTTATAAGGAGAAATTAAACTTTCGCTGACGTTTTACGAAGAAATATTTATTCAATTCAAATAAATGTTTAGTTAGACTGATACCTTACATACTATAATGCAGATAAATAAATGTTTGTTTGATACAAATAGGTCATTTATATGAATACAAACAAATAAATCATTTCGTCCATTCAACAACTTCGTTATGCAAGGGAACCAAATATTCATTTAAACCAAATAATCATTTAGTGTTTTTGATGACATTTGATATAAACAATTTTTCGAATCTAATAAATATTTATAAGGAGAAATTAAACTTTCGCTGACGTTTTACGAAGAAATATTTATTCAATTCAAATAAATGTTTAGTTAGACTGATACCTTACATACTATAATGCAGATAAATAAATGTTTGTTTGATACAAATAGGTCATTTATATGAATACAAACAAATAAATCATTTCGTCCATTCAACAACTTCGTTATGCAAGGGAACCAAATATTCATTTAAACCAAATAATCATTTAGTGTTTTTGATGACATTTGATATAAACAATTTTTTGAATCTAATAAATATTTATAAGGAGAAATTAAACTTTCGCTGACGTTTTACGAAGAAATATTTATTCAATTCAAATAAATGTTTAGTTAGACTGATACCTTACATACTATAATGCAGATAAATAAATGTTTGTTTGATACAAATAGGTCATTTATATGAATACAAACAAATAAATCATTTCGTCCATTCAACAACTTCGTTATGCAAGTGAACTAAATATTCATTCAAACCAAATAAACATTTAGTGTTTTTGATGACATTTGATATAAACAATTATTCGAATCTAATAAATATTTATAAGGAGAAATTAAACTTTCGCTGACGTTTTACGAAGAAATATTTATTCAATTCAAATAAATGTTTAGTTAGACTGATACCTTACATACTATAATGCAGATAAATAAATGTTTGTTTGATACAAATAGGTCATTTATATGAATACAAACAAATAAATCATTTCGTCCATTCAACAACTTCGTTATGCAAGGGAACCAAATATTCATTTAAACCAAATAATCATTTAGTGTTTTTGATGACATTTGATATAAACAATTTTTCGAATCTAATAAATATTTATAAGGAGAAATTAAACTTTCGCTGACGTTTTACGAAGAAATATTTATTCAATTCAAATAAATGTTTAGTTAGACTGATACCTTACATACTATAATGCAGATAAATAAATGTTTGTTTGATACAAATAGGTCATTTATATGAATACAAACAAATAAATCATTTCGTCCATTCAACAACTTCGTTATGCAAGGGAACCAAATATTCATTTAAACCAAATAATCATTTAGTGTTTTTGATGACATTTGATATAAACAATTTTTCGAATCTAATAAATATTTATAAGGAGAAATTAAACTTTCGCTGACGTTTTACGAAGAAATATTTATTCAATTCAAATAAATGTTTAGTTAGACTGATACCTTACATACTATAATGCAGATAAATAAATGTTTGTTTGATACAAATAGGTCATTTATATGAATACAAACAAATAAATCATTTCGTCCATTCAACAACTTCGTTATGCAAGGGAACCAAATATTCATTTAAACCAAATAATCATTTAGTGTTTTTGATGACATTTGATATAAACAATTTTTTGAATCTAATAAATATTTATAAGGAGAAATTAAACTTTCGCTGACGTTTTACGAAGAAATATTTATTCAATTCAAATAAATGTTTAGTTAGACTGATACCTCACATACTATAATGCAGATAAATAAATGTTTGTTTGATTTAAATAGGTCATTTATGTGAATACAAACAAATAAATCGTTTTGTTAATTTAACAACTTCGTTATGCATGTGATCTAAATATTCATTCAAACCAAATAATTATTTAGTGTTTTTGATGACATTTGATATAAACATTGATTCGAATCTAAAAAAAAATTTATAAGAAGCAATTAAACTTTCGCTGACGTTTCACAAAGACATATTTATTCAATTCAAATACATGTTTAGTTAGACTGATACCTCACAGACTATAATGCAGATAAATAAAGGTTTGTTTGATTTAAATAGGTCATTTATATGAATACAAACAAATAAATTATTTCGACCATTCAACAACTTCGTTATGCAAGTGAACTAAATATTCATTTGAGCAAAACAAACATTTAGTGTTTTTGATGACATTTGATATAAACAATTATTCGAATCTAATAAATATTTATAAGGAGAAATTAAACTTTCGCTGACGTTTTACGAAGAAATATTTATTCAATTCAAATAAATGTTTAGTTAGACTGATACCTTACATACTATAATGCAGATAAATAAATGTTTGTTTGATACAAATAGGTCATTTATATGAATACAAACAAATAAATTATTTCGACCATTCAACAACTTCGTTATGCAAGTGAACTAAATATTCATTCAAACCAAATAATCATTTAGTGTTTTTGATGACATTTGATATAAACAATTATTCGAATCTAATAAATATTTATAAGGAGAAATTAAACTTTCGCTGACGTTTTACGAAGAAATATTTATTCAATTCAAATAAATGTTTAGTTAGACTGATACCTTACATACTATAATGCAGATAAATAAATGTTTGTTTGATACAAATAGGTCATTTATATGAATACAAACAAATAAATTATTCCGACCATTCAACAACTTCGTTATGCAAGTGAACTAAATATTCATTCAAACCAAATAATCATTTAGTGTTTTTGATGACATTTGATATAAACAATTATTCGAATCTAATAAATATTTATAAGGAGAAATTAAACTTTCGCTGACGTTTTACGAAGAAATATTTATTCAATTCAAATAAATGTTTAGTTAGACTGATACCTTACATACTATAATGCAGATAAATAAATGTTTGTTTGATACAAATAGGTCATTTATATGAATACAAACAAATAAATCATTTCGTCCATTCAACAACTTCGTTATGCAAGTGAACCAAATATTCATTTAAACCAAATAATCATTTAGTGTTTTTGATGACATTTGATATAAACAATTATTCGAATCTAATAAATATTTATAAGGAGAAATTAAACTTTCGCTGACGTTTTACGAAGAAATATTTATTCAATTCAAATAAATGTTTAGTAAGACTGATACCTTACATACTATAATGCAGATAAATGAATGTTTGTTTGATACAAATAGGTCATTTATATGAATACAAACAAATAAATTATTTCGACCATTCAACAACTTCGTTATGCAAGTGAACTAAATATTCATTTAAACCAAACAAACATTTAGTGTTTTTGATGACATTTGATATAAACAATTATTCAAATCTATTAAATATTTATTAGGAGAAATTAAACTTTCGCTGACGTTTTACGAAGAAATGTTTATTTAATTCAAATAAATGTTTAATTAGACTGATACCTTACTTACTATATTGCAGATAAGTAAATGTTTGTTTGATACAAATAGGCCATTTATATAAATACAAACAAATAAATCATTTCGTCCATTCAACATTTCCGTTATGCAAGTGAACCAAATATTCATTCAAACCAAATAAACATTCAGTGTTTTTGATGACATTTAATATAAACAATTATTCGAATCTAATAAATATTTATTAGGAGAAATCAAAGTTTCGCTGACGTTTTTCGAAGAAATATTTATTTAATTCAAATAAATGTTTATTTAGACTGATACCTCACATACTATAATGCAGATAAATAAATGTTTGTTTGATTTAAATAGGTCATTTATGAGAATGCAAACAAATAAATCGTTTTGTTAATTTAACAACTTCGTTATGCAAGTGAACTAAATATTCATCGAAACCAAATAAATATTCAGTATTTTTAATGACATTTGATATAAACAATTATGCGAATCTTATAAATATTTATAAGAAGCAATCAAACTTTCGCTGACGTTTTACGAAAAAATGTTTATTCAATTCAAATAAATGTTTAGTTAGACTGATACCTCACATACTATAATGCAGATAATTAAATGTTTGTTTGATTGAAATAGGTCATCTATATGAATACAAACAAATAAATCATTTCGTCCATTCAACAACTTCGTTATGCAAGGGAACCGAATATTCATTTGAACCAAATAATCATTTAGTGTTTTTGATGACATTTGATATAAACAATTATTCGAATCTAATAAATATTTATAAGGAGAAATTAAACTTTCGCTGACGTTTTACGAAGAAATATTTATTCAATTCAAATAAATGTTTAGTTAGACTGATACCTCACAGACTATAATGCAGATAAATAAATGTTTGTTTGATTTAAGTAGGTCATTTATATGAATGCAAACGAATGAATCGTTTCGTTCATTCACCAACTTCGTTATGCAAGTGAACTAAATATTCATTGAAACCAAATAAATATTCAGTGTTTTTAATGACATTTGATATAAACAATTATTTGAATCTAATAAATATTTATGAGAAGAAATTAAACTTTCGCTAACGTTTCACGAAAAAATGTTTATTTAATTCAAATAAATGTTTAGTTAGACTGATACCTCACATACTATAATGCAGATAATTAAATGTTTGTTTGATTGAAATAGGTCATCTATATGAATACAAACAAATAAATCATTTCGTCCATTCAACAACTTCGTTATGCAAGGAAACCGAATATTCATTTGAACCAAATAATAATTTAGTGTTTTTGATGACATTTGATATAAACAATTATTCGAATCTAATAAATATTTATAAGGAGAAATTAAACTTTCGCTGACGTTCCACGAAGAAATATTTATTCAATTCAAATAAATGTTTAGTTAGACTGATACCTTACATACTATAATGCAGATAAATAAATGTTTGTTTGATACAAATAGGTCATTTATATGAATACCAACAATTAAATTATTTCGTCCATTCAACAATTTCGTTATGCAAAGGAACCAAATATTTATTAAAACCAAATAATCATTTAGTGTTTTTGATGACATTTGATATAAACAATTATTCGAATCTAATAAATATTTATTAGGAGAAATTAAACTTTTGCTGACGTTTTACGAAAAAATATTTATTTAATTCAAATAAATGTTTAGTTAGGCTGATACCTCACATACTATAATGCAGATAAATAAATGTTTGTTTGATTTAAATAGGTCATTTATGAGAATACAAACAAATAAATCGTTTTGTTAATTTAACAACTTCGTTATGCAAGTGAACTAAATATTCATCGAAACCAAATAAATATTCAGTGTTTTTAATGACATTTGATATAAACAATTATGCGAATCTTATAAATATTTATAAGAAGCAATCAAACTTTCGCTGACGTTTTACGAAAAAATGTTTATTCAATACAAATAAATGTTTAGTTAGACTGATAAATTACATACTTTAATGCAGATAAATAAATGTTTGTTTGATTTAAATAGGTCATTTATATGAATACAAACAAATAAATTATTTCGACCATTTAACAACTTCGTTATGCAAGTAAACTAAACATTCATTTAAACCAAACAAACATTTAGTGTTTTTGATGACATTTGATATAAACTATTATTCAAATCTATTAAATATTTATTAGGAGAAATTAAACTTTCGCTGACGTTTTACGAAGAAATATTTATTCAATTCAAATAAATGTTTAGTTAGACTGATACCTCACATACTATAATGCAGATAAATAAATGTTTGTTTGATACAAATAGGTCATTTATATGAATACAAACAAATAAATCATTTCGTCCATTCAACAACTTCGTTATGCAAGGGAACCAAATATTCATTTAAACCAAATAATCATTTAGTGTTTTTGATGACATTTGATATAAACAATTATGCGAATCTAATAAATATTTATAAGGAGAAATTAAACTTTCGCTGACGTTTTACGAAGAAATATTTATTCAATTAAAATAAATGTTTAGTTAGACTGATACCTCACATACTATAATGCAGATAAATAAATGTTTGTTTGATTTAAATAGGTCATTTATATGAATACAAACAAATAAATCATTTCGTCCATTCAACAACTTCGTTATGCAAGGGAACCAAATATTTATTAAAACCAAATAATCATTTAGTGTTTTTGATGACATTTGATATAAACAATTATTCGAATCTAATAAATATTTATAAGGAGAAATTAAACTTTCGCTGACGTTTTACGAAGAAATATTTATTCAATTAAAATAAATGTTTAGTTAGACTGATACCTCACATACTATAATGCAGATAAATAAATGTTTGTTTGATTTAAATAGGTCATTTATATGAATACAAACAAATAAATCATTTCGTTCATTCAACAACTTCGTTATGCAAGGGAACCAAATATTTATTAAAACCAAATAATCATTTAGTGTTTTTGATGACATTTGATATAAACAATTATTCGAATCTAATAAATATTTATAAGGAGAAATTAAACTTTCGCTGACGTTTTACGAAGAAATATTTATTCAATTAAAATAAATGTTTAGTTAGACTGATACCTCACATACTATAATGCAGATAAGTAAATGTTTGTTTGATTTAAATAGGTCATTTATATGAATACAAACAAATAAATCATTTCGTTCATTCAACAACTTCGTTATGCAAGGGAACCAAATATTCATTAAAACCAAATAATCATTTAGTGTTTTTGATGACATTTGATATAAACAATTATTCGAATCTAATAAATATTTATAAGGAGAAATTAAACTTTTGCTGACGTTTTACGAAGAAATATTTATTCAATTCAAATAAATGTTTAGTAAGACTGATACCTTACATACTATAATGCAGATAAATAAATGTTTGTTTGATACGAATAGGTCATTTATATGAATACAAACAAATAAATTATTCCGACCATTCAACAACTTCGTTATGCAAGTGAACTAAATATTCATTTAAACCAAATAATCATTTAGTGTTTTTGATGACATTTGATATAAACAATTATTCGAATCTAATAAATATTTATAAGGAGAAATTAAACTTTCGCTGACGTTTTACGAAGAAATATTTATTCAATTCAAATAAATGTTTAGTAAGACTGATACCTTACATACTATAATGCAGATAAATAAATGTTTGTTTGATACGAATAGGTCATTTATATGAATACAAACAAATAAATTATTCCGACCATTCAACAACTTCGTTATGCAAGTGAACTAAATATTCATTTAAACCAAATAATCATTTAGTGTTTTTGATGACATTTGATATAAACAATTATTCGACTCTAATAAACATTTATATGGAGAAATTAAACTTCCGCTGACGTTTTACGAAGACATATTTATTCAATTCAAATACATGTTTAGTTAGACTGATACCTTACAGACTATAATGAAGATAAAAAAATGATAGTTCGATTCAAGTAGGTCATTTATATGAATACAAACGAATAAATTGTTTCGTCCATTCAACAACTTCGTTATGCAAGTAAACTTAATATTCATTCAAACTAAATAAACATTTAGTGTTTTTCTGATGACATTAGATATAAACGATAATTCGAATCTAATAAATATTTATTAGGAGAAATTGAACTTTCACAGACGTTTTACGAAAAAATGTTTATTTATTTCAAATAAATGTTTAAATAGACTGATACCTTACTTACTATATTGCAGATAAATAAATGTTTATTTAATACAAATAGGCCATTTATATAAATACAAACAAATAAATCATTTCGTCCATTCAACAACTTCGTTATGCAAGGGAACCAAATATTTATTAAAACCAAATAATCATTTAGTGTTTTTGATGACATTTGATATAAACAATTATTCGAATCTAATAAATATTTATAAGGAGAAATTAAACTTTTGCTGACGTTTTACGAAGAAATATTTATTCAATTCAAATAAATGTTTAGTAAGACTGATACCTTACATACTATAATGCAGATAAATAAATGTTTGTTTGATACAAATAGGTCATTTATATGAATACAAACAAATAAATTATTTCGTCCATTCAACAACTTCGTTATGCAAGTGAACTAAATATTCATTTAAACCAAATAAACATTTAGTGTTTTTGATGACATTTGATATAAACAATTATTCGAATCTAATAAATATTTATAAGGAGAAATTAAACTTTCGCTGACGTTTTACGAAGAAATATTTATTCAATTCAAATAAATGTTTAGTTAGACTGATACCTTACATACTATAATGCAGATAAATAAATGTTTGTTTGATACAAATAGGTCATTTATATGAATACAAACAAATAAATTATTTCGACCATTCAACAACTTCGTTATGCAAGTGAACTAAATATTCATTCAAACCAAATAAACATTTAGTGTTTTTGATGACATTTAATATAAACAATTATTCGAATCTAATAAAGATTTATAAGGAGAAATTAAACTTTCGCTGACGTTTTACGAAGTAATATTTATTTAATTCAAATAAATGTTTAGTTAGACTGATACCTCACATACTATAATGCAGATAAATAAATGTTTGTTTGATACAAATAGGTCATTTATATGAATACAAACAAATAAATCATTTCGTCCATTCAACAACTTCGTTATGCAAGTGAACTAAATATTCATTCAAACCAAATAAACATTTAGTGTTTTTGATGACATTTAATATAAACAATTATTCGAATCTAATAAAGATTTATAAGGAGAAATTAAACTTTCGCTGACGTTTTACGAAGTAATATTTATTTAATTCAAATAAATGTTTAGTTAGACTGATACCTCACATACTATAATGCAGATAAATAAATGTTTGTTTGATTCAAATAGGTCATTTATATGAATACAAACAAATAAATCATTTCGTCCATTCAACAACTTCGTTATGCAAGTGAACTAAATATTCATTCAAACCAAATAAACATTTAGTGTTTTTGATGACATTTGATATAAACAATTATTCGAATCTAATAAATATTTATTAGGAGAAATTAAACTTTCGCTGACGTTTTACGAAAAAATGTTTATTTATTTCAAATAAATGTTTAATTAGACTGATACCTCACTTACTATATTGCAGATGAATAAATGTTTGTTTGAAACAAATAGGTCATTTATATGAATACAAACAAATAAATTATTTCGACTATTTAACAACTTCGTTATGCAAGTAAACTAAATATTCATTCAAACCAAATAAACATTAAGTGTTTTTGATGACATTTGATATAAACAATTATGCGAATCTTATAAATATTTATAAGGAGAAATCAAACTTTCGCTGACGTTTCACGAAAAAATATTTATTCAACTAAAATAAATGTTTAGTTAGACTGATACCTCACATACTATAATGCAGATAAATAAATGTTTGTTTGATTTAAATAGGTCATTTATATGAATACAAACAAATAAATTATTCCGACCATTCAACAACTTCGTTATGCAAGTGAACTAAATATTCATTTAAACCAAATAATCATTTAGTGTTTTTGATGACATTTGATATAAACAATTATTCGACTCTAATAAACATTTATATGGAGAAATTAAACTTCCGCTGACGTTTCACGAAGAAATATTTATTCAATTCAAATACATGTTTAGTTAGACTGATACCTCACATATTATAATGCAGATAAATAAATGTTTGTTAGATTTAAATAGGTCATTTATATGAATAGCAACAAAAAAATCGTTTTGTTCATTTATCAACTGCGTTATGCAAGTAATCTAAGTATTCATTCAAAACAAATAATCATTTAGTGTTTTTGATGACATTAGATATAAACAATTATTTGAATCCAATAAATATTTATAAGAAGATATTAAACTTTCGCTGACGTTTTACGAAGAAATATTTATTCAATTCAAATAAATGTTTAGTTAGACTGATACCTCACAGACTATAATGCAGATAAATATATGTTTGTTTGTTTCAAGTAGGTCATTTGTACGAATACAAACAAATAAATTATTTCGACTATTCAACAACTTCGTTATGCAAGTGAACTAAATATTCATTTAAACCAAATGAACATTAAGTGTTTTTAATGACATTAGATATAAACAATTATTGGAATCCAATAAATATTTATAAGAAGAAATTAAACTTTCGCTGACGTTTTACGAAGACATATTTATTCAATTCAAATACATGTTTAGTTAGACTGATACCTTACAGACTATAATGAAGATAAAAAAATGATAGTTCGATTCAAGTAGGTCATTTATATGAATACAAACGAATAAATTGTTTCGTCCATTCAACAACTTCGTTATGCAAGTAAACTTAATATTCATTCAAACTAAATAAACATTTAGTGTTTTTCTGATGACATTAGATATAAACGATAATTCGAATCTAATAAATATTTATTAGGAAGAAGAAATTAAACTTTCGCTGACGTTTTACGAAGAAATATTTATTCAATTCAATTAAAATAAATGTTTAGTTAGACTGATACCTCACATACTATAATGCAGATAAATAAATGTTTGTTTGATTTAAATAGGTCATTTATGTAAATACAAACAAATAAGTCGTTTTGTTAATTTAACAACTTCGTTATGCAAGTGATCTAAATATTCATTCAAACCAAATAATCATTTAATGTTTTTGATGACATTTGATATAAACAATGATTCGAATCTTAAAAAAATTTATAAGGAGAAATTAAACTTTCGCTGACGTTTTACGAAGAAATATTCATTCAATTCAAATACATGTTTAGTTAGACTGATACCTCACAGACTATAATGCAGATAAATAAATGTTTGTTTAATACATATAGGTCATTTATATGAATACAAACAAATAAATTATTTCGACCATTCAACAACTTCGTTATGCAAGTGAACTAAATATTCATTCAAACCAAATAAACATTTAGTGTTTTTGATGACATTTTATATAAACAATTATTCGAATCTAATAAATATTTATTAGGAGAAATTAAACTTTCGCTGACGTTTTACGAAGACATATTTATTCAATTCAAATACATGTTTAGTTAGACTGATACCTCACAGACTATAATGCAGATAAATAAATGATAGTTCGATTCAAGTAGGTCATTTATATGAATACAAACGAATAAATTGTTTCGACCATTCAACAACTTCGTTATGCAAGTAAACTTAATATTCATTTAAACTGAATAAACATTAAGTGTTTTTCTGATGACATTAGATATAAACGATAATTCGAATCTAATAAATATTTATAAGGAGAAATTGAACTTTCGCTGACGTTTTGCGAAAAAATGTTTATTTATTCCAAATAAATGTTTAATTAAACTGATACCTTACTTACTATATTGCAGATAAATAAATGTTTGTTTTATACAAATAGGCCATTTATATAAATACAAACAAATAAATTATTTCGTCCATTCAACAACTTCGTTATGCAAGTGAACTAAATATTCATTTAAACCAAACAAACATTTAGTGTTTTTGATCACATTTGATATAAACAATTATTCGAATCTATTAAATATTTATTAGGAGAAATTAAACTTTCGCTGACGTTTTACGAAAAAATGTTTATTCAATTCAAATAAATGTTTAGTTAGACTGATACCTTACATACTATAATGCAGATAAATAAATGTTTGTTTGATACAAATAGGTCATTTATATGAATACAAACAAATAAATCATTTCGTCCATTCAACAACTTCGTTATGCAAGGGAACCAAATATTTATTAAAACCAAATAATCATTTAGTGTTTTTGATGACATTTGATATAAACAATTATTCGAATCTAATAAATATTTATAAGGAGAAATTAAACTTTCGCTGACGTTTTACGAAGAAATATTTATTCAATTCAAATAAATGTTTAGTTAGACTGATACCTTACATACTATAATGCAGATAAATAAATGTTTGTTTGATACAAATAGGTCATTTATATGAATACAAACAAATAAATCATTTCGTCCATTCAACAACTTCGTTATGCAAGGGAACCAAATATTTATTAAAACCAAATAATCATTTAGTGTTTTTGATGACATTTGATATAAACAATTATTCGAATCTAATAAATATTTATAAGGAGAAATTAAACTTTCGCTGACGTTTTACGAAGAAATATTTATTCAATTCAAATAAATGTTTAGTTAGACTGATACCTTACATACTATAATGCAGATAAATAAATGTTTGTTTGATACAAATAGGTCATTTATATGAATACAAACAAATAAATCATTTCGTCCATTCAACAACTTCGTTATGCAAGGGAACCAAATATTTATTAAAACCAAATAATCATTTAGTGTTTTTGATGACATTTGATATAAACAATTATTCGAATCTAATAAATATTTATAAGGAGAAATTAAACTTTCGCTGACGTTTTACGAAGAAATATTTATTCAATTCAAATAAATGTTTAGTTAGACTGATACCTCACATACTATAATGCAGATAAATAAATGTTTGTTTGATTCAAATAGGTCATTTATATGAATACAAACAAATAAATCATTTCGTCCATTCAACAACTTCGTTATGCAAGGGAACCAAATATTCATTCAAACCAAATAATCATTTAGTGTTTTTGATGACATTTGATATAAACAATTATTCGAATCTAATAAATATTTATAAGGAGAAATTAAACTTTCGCTGACGTTTTACGAAGAAATATTTATTCAATTCAAATAAATGTTTAGTTAGACTGATACCTTACATACTATAATGCAGATAAATAAATGTTTGTTTGATACAAATAGGTCATTTATATGAATACAAACAAATAAATCATTTCGTCCATTCAACAACTTCGTTATGCAAGGGAACCAAATATTCATTTAAACCAAATAATCATTTAGTGTTTTTGATGACATTTGATATAAACAATTATTCGAATCTAATAAATATTTATAAGGAGAAATTAAACTTTCGCTGACGTTTTACGAAGAAATATTTATTCAATTCAAATAAATGTTTAGTTAGACTGATACCTCACATACTATAATGCAGATAAATAAATGTTTGTTTGATTTAAATAGGTCATTTATATGAATACAAACAAATAAATCATTTCGTCCATTCAACAACTTCGTTATGCAAGGGAACCAAATATTTATTAAAACCAAATAATCATTTAGTGTTTTTGATGACATTTGATATAAACAATTGTTCGAATCTAATGAATATTCATGAGGAGAAATTAAACTTTCGCTGACGTTTTACGAAGAAATATTTATTCAATTCAAATAAATGTTTAGTTAGACTGATACCTTACAGACTATAATGAAGATAAAAAAATGATAGTTCGATTCAAGTAGGTCATTTATATGAATACAAACGAATAAATTGTTTCGTCCATTCAACAACTTCGTTATGCAAGTTAACTTAATATTCATTCAAACTAAATAAACATTTAGTGTTTTTCTGATGACATTAGATATAAACGATAATTCGAATCTAATAAATATTTATAAGGAGAAATTGAACTTTCGCTGACGTTTTGCGAAAAAATGTTTATTTATTCCAAATAAATGTTTAATTAAACTGATACCTTACTTACTATATTGCAGATAAATAAATGTTTGTTTTATACAAATAGGCCATTTATATAAATACAAACAAATAAATTATTTCGTCCATTCAACAACTTCGTTATGCAAGTGAACTAAATATTCATTTAAACCAAACAAACATTTAGTGTTTTTGATCACATTTGATATAAACAATTATTCGAATCTATTAAATATTTATTAGGAGAAATTAAACTTTCGCTGAAGTTTTACGAAAAAATGTTTATTCAATTCAAATAAATGTTTAGTTAGACTGATACATTACATACTTCAACGCAGATAAATTAATGTTTGTTTGATTTAAATAGGTCATTTATACGAATACAAACAAATAAATCATTTCGACTATTCAACAACTTTGTCACGCAAGTGAACTAAATATTCATTCAAACCAAATAAACAATTAGTGTTTTTGATGACATTTGATATAAACGATTATTCGAATTTAATAAATATTTATAAGGAGAAATTAAACTTTCGCTGACGTTTTACGAAAAAATGTTTATTTATTTCAAATAAATGTTTAATTAGACTGATACCTTACTTACTATATTGCAGATAAATAAATGTTTGTTTGACACAAATAGGTCATTTATATAAATACAAACAAATAAATTATTTCGACTATTCAACAACTTCGTTATGCAAGTGAACTAAATATTCATTCAAACCAAATAAACATTAAGTGTTTTTGATGACATCAGATATAAACAATTATAAGAATCCAATAAATATTTATAAGAAGAAATTAAACTTTCGCTGATGTTTCACGAAAAAATATTTATTCAATTAAAATAAATGTTTAGTAAGACTGATGCCTCACATACTATAATGCAGATAAATAAATGTTTGTTCAATTTAAATAGGTCATTTATATGAATACAAACAAATAAATCATTTCGTCCATTCTACATCTTCGTTATGCAAGGGCACCAAATATTCATTTAAACCAAATAATAATTTAGTGTTTTTGATGACATTCGATATAAACAATTATTCGAATCTAATAAATATTTATAAGAAGAAATTTAACTTTCGCTGACGTTTTACGAAAAAATGTTTATTCAATTCAAATAAATGTTAAGTTAGACTGATACATTACATACTTTAATGCAGATAAATAAATGTTTGTTTGATTTAAATAGGTCATTTATATAAATACAAACAAATAAATCATTTCGACTATTAAACAACTTCGTCATGCAAGTGAACTAAATAATCATTCAAACCAGATAAACATTTAGTGTTTTTGATGACATTTAATATAAACGATTATTCGAATCTAATAAATATTTATTAGGAGAAATTAAACTTTCGCTGACGTTTTACGAAAAACCGTTTATTTATTTTAAATAAATGTTTAATTAGACTGATACCGTACTTACTATATTGCAGATAAATAAATGTTTGTTTGATACAAATAGGTCATTTATATGAATACAAACAAATAAATTATTTCGACTATTCAACAACTTCGTTATGCAAGTGAACTAAATATTCATTGAAACCAAATAAATATTCAGTGTTTTTAATGACATTTGATATAAACAATTATGCAAATCTTATAAATATTTATAAGGAGAAATTAAACTTTCGCTGACGTTTTACGAAGAAATATTTATTCAATTCAAATAAATGTTTAGTTAGACTGATACCTTACATACTATAATGCAGATAAATAAATGTTTGTTTGATACAAATAGGTCATTTATATGAATACAAACAAATAAATCATTTCGTCCATTCAACAACTTCGTTATGCAAGGGAACCAAATATTTATTAAAACCAAATAATCATTTAGTGTTTTTGATGACATTTGATATAAACAATTATTCGAATCTAATAAATATTTATAAGGAGAAATTAAACTTTCGCTGACGTTTTACGAAGAAATATTTATTCAATTCAAATAAATGTTTAGTTAGACTGATACCTTACATACTATAATGCAGATAAATAAATGTTTGTTTGATACAAATAGGTCATTTATATGAATACAAACAAATAAATCATTTCGTCCATTCAACAACTTCGTTATGCAAGGGAACCAAATATTTATTAAAACCAAATAATCATTTAGTGTTTTTGATGACATTTGATATAAACAATTATTCGAATCTAATAAATATTTATAAGGAGAAATTAAACTTTCGCTGACGTTTTACGAAGAAATATTTATTCAATTCAAATAAATGTTTAGTTAGACTGATACCTTACATACTATAATGCAGATAAATAAATGTTTGTTTGATACAAATAGGTCATTTATATGAATACAAACAAATAAATCATTTCGTCCATTCAACAACTTCGTTATGCAAGGGAACCAAATATTCATTTAAACCAAATAATCATTTAGTGTTTTTGATGACATTTGATATAAACAATTATTCGAATCTAATAAATATTTATAAGGAGAAATTAAACTTTCGCTGACGTTTTACGAAGAAATATTTATTCAATTCAAATAAATGTTTAGTTAGACTGATACCTCACAGACTATAATGCAGATAAATAAATGTTTGTTTGATTCAAATAGGTCATTTATATGAATACAAACAAATAAATCATTTCGTCCATTCAACAACTTCGTTATGCAAGGGAACCAAATATTCATTTAAACCAAATAATCATTTAGTGTTTTTGATGACATTTGATATAAACAATTATTCGAATCTAATAAATATTTATAAGGAGAAATTAAACTTTCGCTGACGTTTTACGAAGAAATATTTATTCAATTCAAATAAATGTTTAGTTAGACTGATACCTCACAGACTATAATGCAGATAAATAAATGTTTGTTTGATTCAAATAGGTCATTTATATGAATACAAACAAATAAATCATTTCGTCCATTCAACAACTTCGTTATGCAAGGGAACCAAATATTCATTCAAACCAAATAATCATTTAGTGTTTTTGATGACATTTGATATAAACAATTATTCGAATCTAATAAATATTTATAAGGAGAAATTAAACTTTCGCTGACGTTTTACGAAGAAATATTTATTCAATTCAAATAAATGTTTAGTTAGACTGATACCTCACATACTATAATGCAGATAAATAAATGTTTGTTTGATACAAATAGGTCATTTATATGAATACAAACAAATAAATTATTTCGACCATTCAACAACTTCGTTATGCAAGTGAACTAAATATTCATTCAAACCAAATAATCATTTAGTGTTTTTGATGACATTTGATATAAACAATTATTCGAATCTAATAAATATTTATAAGGAGAAATTAAACTTTCGCTGACGTTTTACGAAGAAATATTTATTCAATTCAAATAAATGTTTAGTTAGACTGATACCTTACATACTATAATGCAGATAAATAAATGTTTGTTTGATACAAATAGGTCATTTATATGAATACAAACAAATAAATTATTTCGACTATTCAACAACTTCGTTATGCAAGTGAACTAAATATTCATTTAAACCAAATGAACATTAAGTGTTTTTAATGACATTAGATATAAACAATTATTGGAATCCAATAAATATTTATAAGAAGAAATTAAACTTTCGCTGACGTTTTACGAAGAAATATTTATTCAATTCAAATAAATGTTTAGTTAAACTGATACCTCACAGACTATAATGCAGATAAATAAATGTTTGTTTGATTCAAGTAGGTCATTTATATGAATACAACTGAATGAATCGTTTCGTTTATTCACCAACTTCGTTATGCAAGTGAACTAAATATTCATCCAAACCAAATAAACGTTAAGTGTTTTTGATGACATTAGATATAAACAATCATTTGAATCTAATAAATATTTATAAGAAGATATTAAACTATCGCTGACGTTTTACAAAGGAATATTTATTTAATTTAAATAAATGTTTAGTTAGACTGATACCTTACATACTATAATGCAGATAAATAAATGTTTGTTTGATACAAATAGGTCATTTATATGAATACAAACAAATAAATTATTTCGACCATTCAACAACTTCGTTATGCAAGTGAACTAAATATTCATTCAAACCAAATAATCATTTAGTGTTTTTGATGACATTTGATATAAACAATTATTCGAATCTAATAAATATTTATAAGGAGAAATTAAACTTTCGCTGACGTTTTACGAAGAAATATTTATTCAATTCAAATAAATGTTTAGTTAGACTGATACCTTACATACTATAATGCAGATAAATAAATGTTTGTTTGATACAAATAGGTCATTTATATGAATACAAACAAATAAATTATTTCGACCATTCAACAACTTCGTTATGCAAGTGAACTAAATATTCATTCAAACCAAATAATCATTTAGTGTTTTTGATGACATTTGATATAAACAATTATTCGAATCTAATAAATATTTATAAGGAGAAATTAAACTTTCGCTGACGTTTTACGAAGAAATATTTATTCAATTCAAATAAATGTTTAGTTAGACTGATACCTTACATACTATAATGCAGATAAATAAATGTTTGTTTGATACAAATAGGTCATTTATATGAATACAAACAAATAAATTATTTCGACCATTCAACAACTTCGTTATGCAAGTGAACTAAATATTCATTCAAACCAAATAATCATTTAGTGTTTTTGATGACATTTGATATAAACAATTATTCGAATCTAATAAATATTTATAAGGAGAAATTAAACTTTCGCTGACGTTTTACGAAGAAATATTTATTCAATTCAAATAAATGTTTAGTTAGACTGATACCTCACATACTATAATGCAGATAAATAAATGTTTGTTTGATACAAATAGGTCATTTATATGAATACAAACAAATAAATTATTTCGACCATTCAACAACTTCGTTATGCAAGTGAACTAAATATTCATTCAAACCAAATAATCATTTAGTGTTTTTGATGACATTTGATATAAACAATTATTCGAATCTAATAAATATTTATTAGGAGAAATTAAACTTTCGCTGACGTTTTACGAAGAAATATTTATTCAATTCAAATAAATGTTTAGTTAAACTGATACCTCACAGACTATAATGCAGATGAATAATCGTTTGTTTGATACAAATAGGTCATTTATATGAAAACAAACAAATAAATTATTTCGACCATTCAACAACTTCGTTATGCAAGTGAACTAAATATTCATTTAAACCAAATAAACATTTAGTGTTATTGATGACATTTGATATAAACAATTATTTAAATCTCTTAAATATTTAATAAGAGAAGTTAAACTTTCGCTGACGTTTTACGAAGAAATGTTTATTTAATTCAAATAAATGTTTAATTAGACTGATTCCTCACTCACTAAAATGCAGATAAATAAATGTTTGGTTGATTTAAATAGGTCATTTATGTGAATACAAACAAATAAGTCGTTTTGTTAATTTAACAACATCGTTATGCAAGTGATCTAAATATTCATTCAAACAAAATAATCATTTAGTGTTTTTGATGACATTTGATATAAACAATGATTCGAATCTCAAAAAAAATTTATAAGGAGAAATTAAACTTTCGCTGACGTTTTTCGAAGACATATTTATTTAATTCAAATACATGTTTAGTTAGACTGATACCTCACAGACTATAATGCAGATAAATAAATGTTAGTTTGATTCAAGTAGGTCATTTATATGAATACTAACGAATAAATCGTTTCGTTTATTTAACAACTTCGTTATGCAAGTGAACTAAATATTCATTCAAACCAAATAAACATTTAGTGTTTTTGATGACATTTGATATAAACAATTATTCGAATCTAATAAATATTTATAAGGAGAAATTAAACTTTCGCTGACGTTTCACGAAGAAATATTTATTCAATTCAAATAAATGTTTAGTTAGACTGATACCTTACATACTATAATGCAGATAAATAAATGTTTGTTTGATACAAATAGGTCATTTATATGAATACAAACAAATAAATTGTTTTGACCATTCAACAACTTCGTTATGCATGTGAACTCAATATTTATTGAAACCAAATAAATATTCAGTGTTTTGAATGACATTTGATATAAACAATTATGCGAATCTTATAAATATTTATAAGGAGAAATTAAACTTTCACTGACGTTTTACGAAGAAATATTTATTCAATTAAAATAAATGTTTAGTTAGACTAATACCTTACATACTATAATGCAGATAAATAAATGTTTGTTTGATTTAAATAGGTTATTTATATGAATACAAACAAATAAATCATTTCGTCCTTTCAACAACGTCGTTATGCAAGGGAACCAAATATTTATTAAAACCAAATAATCATTTAGTGTTTTTGATGACATTTGATATAAACAATTATTAGAATCTAATAAATATTTATAAGGAGCAATTAAACTTTCGCTGACGTTTTACGAAGAAATATTTCTTCAATTTAAATAAATGTTTAGTAAGACTAATACCTTACATACTATAATGCAGATAAATAAATGTTTGTTCGATACAGATAGGTCATTTATATAAATACAAACAAATAAATTATTTCGACCATTTAACAACTTCGTTATGCAAGTGAACTAAATATTCATTTAAACCAAACAAACATTTAGTGTTTTTGATGACATTTGATATAAACAATTATTTAATTCTATTAAATATTTATCAGAAGAAATTAAACTTTCGCTGACGTTTTACGAAGAAATGTTTATTTAATTCAAATAAATGTTTAATTAGACTGATACCTTACTTGCTATAATGCAGATAAATAAATTTTTGTTTGATACAAATAGGTCATTTATATGAATACAAACAAATAAATTATTTTGACCATTCAACAACTTCGTTATGCAGGGGAACTGAATATTCATTCAAACCAAATAAACATTAAGTGTTTTTGATGACATTAGATATTAACAGATATTTGAATCAGATAAATATTTATAAGAAGAAATTAAACTTTTGCTGACGTTTTACTGAGAAATATTTATTCAATTCAAATAAATGTTTAGTTAGACTGATACCTCACAGACTCTAATGCAGATAAATAAATGTTTGTTTAATTCAAGTAGGTCATTTATATGAATACAAACGAATAAATCGTTTTGTTCATTTAACAACTTCGTTATGCAAGTGAACTAAATATTTATTCAAACCAAATAAACATTAAGTGTTTTTGATGACATTTGATATAAACAATTATTCGAATCTAATAAATATTTATAGGGAGATCATAAACTTCCGCTGACGTTTTACGAAGAGATATTTATTCAATTCAAATAAATGTTTAGTTAGACTGATACATCACATACTTTAATGCAGATAAATAAATGTTTGTTTGATTTAAATAGGTCATTTATATGAATACAAACAAATAAATCATTTCGACTATTAAACAACTTCGTCATGCAAGTGAACTAAATAATCATTCAAACCAGATAAACATTTAGTGTTTTTGATNCTTTGCTTTTACCGAGCTCAAAGGTCTATTTGTACTTTAAATACGGTGTTTTTTGTATTTAATCATTCCTTTATTTTAACTTAAAGTTATTGTTAATTTGTTATTTAATCTGCTTTCACCGCAAAATCATTTTCTTTTTAATTTGTGTGATGGCCAATTTATGTCTAGTGAACTTAATTTGATTTATATACTTGTTTCAGTTCTATTTACGAAGCTATAAAAATCGTTTTTATTTAATGAGTATGAAAATAAGATTCATTTCAGCTCGTGTACACTACTAGATACTTATTTAAATTTTTTGTTACGTATCAATCACCTTCGTACATATTGGTAGATGAACAAACTACATACCAATGTTTCTGTGGAGTCGTTAAAAGAGAGCTACATTTTTGTCTCAAAATCTTTGATGTAAACGTTATAATGACCTTCTGATGCATTACCATCATGTATGATAATAGAATACAATTCAGAGATATCTGAAATAAGCCATGAGTTATAAGTGTGTAACCCTCTTAAAATAGTCTATTGAATGTATTCGAAACGTTTAATAGGAAAACAGATATTTTCTATAAAATTTTTTTTTTTGATCAAGTTTGAGATGTAGGCTTTTTGGTTTTATTCGTTTGTTTTGAAAAAACTTGATACACAGAGATCATAGCTGTTTTTTTAAATATTAATGTTTTATTATCGATTGTAATGACAGCGAAGAATCGCAAAATACCTGGTTTTAATTTTTTGGAGAACTATAACTGCTGCTTTGTGATAATCATTTCCACCTCCAAATTTCAATTTTTTCTATCATCGTAACGTAAATCAGATTTCCACTTAAAAAATTAAACAACGAAAATTCGCGCAGATTTTCGAATTTTATGGAACGAACGGGGAAATATTAGTTACTTAGTTTCGGAAAGCAAACAACTCTATACAAGATGAGTGATTAATAAGTTTTAGGATTAATGCATCTTTTAGCCATCGTGAATAAAAGATTGTAATAATCGCTTTAAGTTTTTTATATTGGTATTTTAAAATCAATCACGTGTAAAGTTTTCGTACGACGGCTTGTTTAAATGAATTAAAATCTACAAGGCAATGACAATGAATTTTGAACTAAAATACGCTTTATGTTAAGACGATGCTTTTAATATTGAAGTACGTTACTATCACTCCAACACATAACTGTTTATGAATTTTTATGCTACAAAAGCTGCTTAGAAAAACGGAGTTTTTTTGTATGTACGTAGGTACATATCTATGGGAAACTTTGTATTTTCTAAGTCTGCCGCTTGTCTTTAATTTAAAATCTCATGAAGGTTCTGTGTGAAACTGATGGAAACATATTTTACTCGGTTTAAAAGTGGCACAATAGGTTAAAAGAAAGTTCTTTCTCATTTTTAAAATTTTTTTCTCATTTTTTGTATGTGCGCATTTTTTTGTATCCATGGAAAACTCCTTATCTTCAATGTCTGGTGGCCTTTTTCCGTATGGAAAACCCATACAGATCTTGTGAGAAATTTTTCATTGATTTTAAAGGTGATACAATAGATATATAATATAAAAATATTTTATTGTTTCGAAATAAAATACATATATTTTGTATTGTGATGGTCACTTGACTAGAAGTTTTTGCTATAGTTCATTCGTGCTTGATACAAACGTAATGATTTAAACTGACGCAAGCTATTACTTCCAACGTTCCATTCCCATAGGTTCTTGATGAAGCTGCTACAACGAAACCATTTAAAAATAGCATCAAGTAGGACAAACGTAATCAACAGGATACGCAGGAATTTTGCATAGCTGTGTTGAACAAGCTTCATGAATATTTTGAAGAACATTCTATGGATAATTCTATTGAGTTGTAGGATAAGTTTTAGAATTAATGCATTTTTTAGCCATCGTGAATAAAAGATTGTAATAATTGCTTTAAGTTTTTCATATTGGTATTTTCAAAACAATCACGTGTAAAGTTTTCGTACGACGTCTTGTTTGAATGAATTAAAATCTGCAAGGCAATTACAAGAAATTTAGAACTAAAATTCGCTTTATGTTTAGACGATTCTTTTAATTCTACCTGAAAGTCATAAAAAATATCAAAGATTATATTTCAATAGTATGAAACTTTATTAAGTAAGAAAGTATAAACATACTTTGTTGTTAAATAAATAATCAAATGTTACAAAATAATCATATTGAGAGTTAACTTGTTCGGAGCACTACGCAGCGCCAGGCCTTGGCGCTCGCTTAGGTGGCCCAGCATCTACTCTTTGGTACTGTTTTACTCGAATTTAAATGTGAGAGCACACTGTAAAAAAGGCGTTTTTAATGTAAAAGAACTTCAGCTTTCTATTTAACCTTAGAAAAAAAAATATTAAAAATGCCTTTTTCGAGATATAGCACAGTTTGTGTATTTTCTCAGGGAAAATAAATTTTTTTGAAAAACTAACCACACTATCGGGAAATGCCTTGTATGTCATTGAAACTTTTTTATTTGTTATTTATTTTCCTACCAATTTAAGTTACACAAGCTTGCAGGATTCAAGTTGGTCGGAAACATTGCTATTGTTGACGATGCAAATAAACTACATAATTTTTTATACAAGTCGATTAATTTGATGCAATCTACAGTATCGATTCAAAAAAATAATTTCAATCCCACTTTTGACTATGGAAGTCTATTAAAAATAAAATCTGTCAAATGTGCAATTGAAACTGATTTAATTTTAATCAACCAAATACTCTGAGATGAATAGAATGAATCGATCTACTTAAATTAATCTCGAAATTAACGAATTTTATTAAAGAAATATTATACTAACATTTTTAGTTCTCAATAGTTTCATTGCAAGGATTTAAAAATTATGCCTGTAGTATTGTACAATAATTTTAGTTAAGAAAAGTTCTTACATAAATACCGTACCTGAGTTTTGATCTGTAGGAGACAATGTACTTCCACTTGATTTGTTGACGAGTTCTTGTAAATTCAGAAAACGTGGAAATGACGGTCTAAAAAGTTATGTAATTGCAGCTTTAATTTAAGCAAGCTCTAATTTTTTTTTTACGGGGTTCGAATGTGACATGAATTCTGAAGTAATAAATTTTGTACTTGGCTATTTTCTAATTTTATGTGTAGTTTTGTGCATATATCATACTGAAATTGCTTCCAGTGAAGTATTAAAACGTGAGGTAATCGTGTGAATAGTAAATCTTTTAGAGCAAAACAGTGCTTAGCACTTTCAGCACAATCATATTAATCCATAACTTCGGGCTTTATGAAGTCTCTTAATGCTTCTTCCTGTATCATGACATAATTGTGTATTTGTAATATAAATTTTGTAAAAAAATTTTATGGATTGCAGTATACATTAAAAAAAGATAACGTTGCAGAGTTACATGCAAAAGCACAATAACGTACCAAACAGGTAAAATATTTTTCTTTGTTGCTTATTAAAGGTAATGACACATAAAAAAAAGAGTATGTTGAAATGACATGTTTCTGCACGACAAACACGTCAAACTCATCTTCGTTACACCTACAAACGTATAATAATTATTTTACGCGTATATTTCATAGGGTACTCTATATCCTCATTTACAAACACGACGGCGCAGTTTCGTGTTTAGATGAGTTTATAATACAAAATTAAATTTACAATTACAATTGTAAAGACCATATTATTTTCGTGTGATTTGTAAGCTATTTGCTACAAGGAATGACAAAATAAAAGCATTCCAAGTTTCAGAAGTAATATCTCTTGATAAAGTAGATGAGTCCAAAATCTGTTCCCATAGTTAATAATTGCTTAACAATCGATTGATGGCATCAGAATTATTATTTATAATATCAAACAAATGTAACAAAAAGCATTTTAAAAATTGCACTCACCCTCCCTGTCGTGTCCACAGGCTATTGAGCAAATGCTCATGACTATGTATACACTGGAAAAAAAATTTCGTCAATTCAAATAAACGCATTTATTTGAATTTGAGTTATTTGAACCAAATAAATATTCATTTGGTTTAGTTATTGATTATTTGTATTGACTAAATGATTATTTGGTAAGATGAAATATTTAATTTTGATAAATTCAAATAAGTATTTTATTGATTCAAATCAATCATTCATGTAAAAACAAATAAATCATTTAGTCCAACCAATAACTTCGTTATGCAAGTAAACTAAATATTTATTCAAATCAAAAAAACATTTTGATTTTTCGAACATATTCGATGTAAATATTTATTCGAATAAAATACATATTTTCTTGAAATGAATAAATATTTATTAAAAACAAATAAATGTTCATACAGCGAATATTTAAATTTTGTCAGTACTATGAATAAATATTTATTCGATTGAAATAAATATATAGTTGAACTAATACCTCACAGACTATAATGCAGATGAATAAATGTTTGTTTGATTCAAATAGGTCATTTATATGAATACAAACGAATANTTAGAAAAATCAGCATTGATCAACTCATAACCATTGGGATGTGTATAAAGTGGCCACTCGATGAAAATCTTGTAAATATTTCGATCCTCTAATTTATTAATTGAGATTTGTCTTGCCTGGAATGAATTATTCCAATGCGATTTTACCAATGTCCACGGCATTTCATTATTTTGTAGCCAGTCAATGCTGTTTTGAACCGTCTCGTCGATTTCAAACTCTACAACAATAAACACGTTTTGATATTAGTACGTGGTTGTGCAAAATATTTATGAAATAGCATAAGCTGTATATGTGTAACTGAATTGTAATGATTGTAAAGGATTCATTAGTCTTACCAGTATTTTCACTGATCGAATTTTTCAGTATTGATTTATCCAAGACTTTTATACGAGATTGTTTATTTCTCCAAATTGTCAGTAATTTTCCGCGAGCTGGTTCTGACTTACTTCTTAGTGAATCCTTTTTTTTTATCGGAGATATTCTGCAACAATAATTTGAATTAAAGCTCATACTAAAACCCAATATCGTGTTTAATGCCAAGTTATCTCCAGTTATATATGGAATGACAAAATTAATGTGTACTTGTTCGTCAACATTTATATAGATTCCGTTATTAATTAGATCTTGTAATTGTCCTAGTAAAGAGTAAAAAATTTTTTTATTACCTAATACTTTATGATCCAAATAATTGTGTAGTTGTAAAACAAAAATATTTTCTAATAAACTAGTAAATTCATCAGGCAATCCTAAAATGTAACAGTAAGTCACCCCTACTTTGTTTTTTTTTTTTTCTAGACCCTAAGGGGTTATTTGTTTCGATGTCATCAAAATATAAAATAAGCGTCAGAACAATTTTATTTGAGAAACTATCTTCAATATTCTTCCAATAATCGCTATTACAAAATGTTAAGATTTTAGGAGTTTTATTGTTTTGTATGTTTGCAATAATAGATTTGAATACTTTTGGAAGTTCCAAGAATTTTTTAAGAATATTTTTTAGCGGTATTATACTCATGGTTCGCTTGTGAATAACGTACTGCGAAAATTTTTTTCGTTTTTCTACTTTTAAAATCGATTTCAACACAACAACTTCGGGCATAAATAAACAATTGATTTTTTGTAAATATTCAAATGTTTTGTATTCAGAATTAAAAATTGATAATCCATTTAGTTAAACTGATAGCTCACAGACTATAATGCAAATAAATAAATATTTGTTTGATTCAAGTAGGTCATTTATACGAATACAACCAAATAAATCGTTTCGTCCATTCAACAAATTCGTTCTGCGAGTGAACTAAATATTTATTGAAACCAAATCAGTATTTTGTAAATTCGATGAGATTGGATGTAAATCTTTATTTGGTCCAGATACACATTTATTGGAATTGAACAAATATTTTTTAACGGAAATTTCAGTTTTTGTTATTTTCATGACGAAATCTTTTCTCGTTTCTAATAATTGTTTTGTTGAACTAATACCTTACATACTGTAATGTATCTGAGCAAATGGTTGTNCAAACGAATAAATCGTTTCGTTTATTTAACAACTTCGTTATGCAAGTGAACTAAATATTCATTCAAACCAAATAAACATTTAGTGTTTTTGATGATATTAGATATTAACAATTATTTGAATCTAATAAATATTTATAAGAAGAAATTAAACTTTCGCTGACGTTTCACGAAAAAATGTTCATTCAATTCGAATAATTGTTTAGTTAGACTGATACCTCACATACTATAATGCAGATAAATAAATGTTTGTTTGATTTAAATAGGTCATTTCTATGAATACAAACAAATAAATCGTTACGTCCCTTCAACAACTTCGTGATGCGAGTGCTCTAAATATTTATTCAAACCAAATAAATATTTTCTAGATACGATGAGAGTGGATGCAAATATTTATTTGATTCAGATACACATATATTGGAATCGAACAAAAATTTTTTAAGAGAATTTTTAGTTTTTTTTATTTTTGAGAATAAACATTTTTTTGAGTGAAAAAAAAAAAAACTGATACCTAATACACTTCACTGCATTTACATAAATAATTGTTTGAATTAAATAAGTCTTTTATACGAATACAACCAAATAAATCGTTTCGTCCATTCAACAAATTCGTTCTGCGAGTGAACTAAATATTTATTGAAACCAAATCAGTATTTTGTAAATTCGATGAGATGGGATGTAAATCTTTATTTGGTCCAGATACACATTTATTGGAATTGAACAAATATTTTTTAACGGAAATTTCAGTTTTTGTTATTTTCATGACGAAATCTTTTCTCGTTTCTAATAATTGTTTTGTTGAACTAATACCTTACATACTGTAATGTATCTGAGCAAATGGTTGTTAGATTAAAAAACATTATCTGTTATCTGTGTGTATTAAACCGTTCCGTTCAGTCAAAAAATTCGTTATGCGAGTGAACTAAATATTCATTCTCACCGAATAAACCTGTTTAGTGTTTATATAAAAAATTTAGTGTTTCCGCTAATGTTGTATGTAAATATTTATTTGAATCAAATTAATATCTATTAGGCGAAATTTCACTTTCACTGAATTTCATAAAGATATATTATTTTGATTTAAATAAATGTTTAGTTGAACTAACACAACACATATTTTGATGCATCATCGTTAATGTTCGTTTAATTCAGATATGTTATTTTTATGACTATGAACAAATAAATCGTTTCCCCTATTCAGTCAAATCACGAATAAAAAGCCTTATTACGAGGCCCATCTATTTTGTAAGTTAGAATAGTGTCTTTTTCAAACTATTAAGAGAATTTTATAGCTTAGAATGATCGTACACGTCAACAACGAATAATTCTTTTTTTTAGTCACTTGTTTTCCGGGTAAACTGCTTCGCATAGTGTGCAAGAGAGAAAAAGCAATACCAGTATCTACTTACAGGTATAGTTAAGTGTCGAGGGAGCGCGCATGCCGAAATTGCCAAACGCCTTACGCTGTTTTCATACAGTTGTCTGATGTGTATATAGGTACCTATCCTACCTACCACGTGCCGCTCTACAGTTAACAACTTCTCTTCGCGTACTCACTGCAGTGTATCCAGATGAAACAATTTGTAATTGGGATAAGCCGAATAATTTTATTAATAAAATGTTTTTAAAAGGTTCTTTTCTGAAATATACATCCATTGAAGATGTATTATTTATTTTACTAATATTTTTATTATTTCAAAAATACTTATGCGGTAAAATAACAGATACATCTGAATAAATGCTTATTCAATTTAAATACTCATG
>NW_019379510.1:829066-846323 GCF_000648655.2 Copidosoma floridanum | reverse complement strand
GGAGTTCTCGTGATACTGGCATGCCAGATCAAACTGTTGGTAAAATAGAACACTAACTTACTCGTGCAAATAAATGTAAATATTTCTTGTCATTTCAATTGAAATTTTTCGGGTTTAAGCAACCGGCAGTTGGCAAGAACAGCAAAACCCATACTCAAATAGAGTTACAGAACTCATCAACTTTTACAAAATACTAGCATCTGTTGAAAAGCAGCAAAAGGAGCGAAAAAAGTTTCAGGCAAAACCCATATTTTTACAGTTTGTATGTTAATTTTTATGATAACATACCTTACCTATTATAGCTGAATATAAATTAAACTATCCCAACCTATTCCTTGTTATTTGTTTGTGATGTCATGCGCTTATCTCTATAAATCCTCCTTTTCTTGATTCAATGTGATAGTTCAACTCATCGGGTATTAGAAAATCATCAGTTGGTTTTATGAACTGTATTAGGGTGGTGAGCCATAAATAAGTTTGAAAAGATCCCCTAATATTCCCACCCATCAGTAGTAAAATTAACTGATTATCTTATAACGGTCAATGAGTACGTTTTCGAGGTCATGGATTACTTTCCCAGCTAGAAAAAAAAATCGTAAAAGTTTTCGACACTTTACCCTAACGGACTAGTGCATGAGTACCACATAGTTACATATATTTTTTTTTATATATGCCCTATATTTTTATGGTAACGAATTCGTTTAACCAGTAAGAAAAATACGCTTTTCTCAATAATGTTTTTAGGAAAAATTTGGTATTACGTCAGTAATGGCTCGCAAACGTGCTAGCAAATCGCCTTTGACACAACCACCAAAGCAAACGACTGATCAACCCAAACCGTCAAAAGCTAGTGAAGAAATAGAAGAGCTCCCAGAAAATATCTTTACTAATTCTGTTGATATTACTAAAGGTTAAACCAATCAAAATACTTTTTATTGTATATTTGACATTTTTTTGACATTAAATTTATGTAAATTAACAGTTACCAACATTTGTCAGAGATTAATGCATCCTGAATTACAAGTTGAAAATACAAATGAGCTTAGACCTCAACGGAAGCAACTCATCGTTAAAAGATCACAACGTTGTAGAATTTGCGAACATAATGTTAGTAAACCAGACTTTTGTCCTACATCAACGAAATTCAAAATACAACTGGCGGCTTTGTATGATAATCCTGTATTAGGTTAAAACTTAGTAGCTCTTTTCTGACAAGTATTTATTTATTCTTTACTTCATGTACAGCTATCATATACCAGAAATATGCATTGTTACATGTGAACCTTTGTGTCTTGGAAAATCTAGTGAATTACTTTTGAAGTTAAGTAATCCCACACAACATCAAACCTTTTTTTTTTTCCAATTAAAAATGAAAATAAAAATGTGTACTGTAGTGAGGGTGGGGCTTGGATGTGGCGTTGTGTGGTGTATAGGGGACTGGAAGTATGTCATGAGGGGCAGGGCGAAGAGAAAGAATGAAAGCAAAATCCATTTCCGTTACACTTTTTCTCAAGGTCACCAATCTGAAATCGTTGATTTACTCTGTAGGGCAGAACGCGCCTCTAGAAGTACAACTTCAATAACATGCGCAGAAATTAAAAATTAGGTGATTGACTGTTGGGGTAAGAAATGCACGTTTCTAAATTCTTAAAGGTGATTAAATTCTAGAAAGCAATTTTTATTTATTTGTATTAGTATAAAGTTAAGTAATTTGTTTATGCTGTCTAACAATTACAGTGCTAAATTTTCATAGTTATTTTTTTTTCTTGGTCAATCAACCTAAATATTGTGTATAGTGGTCGAGTATTGAGTCCTTTACCTTACCTATTTTGTTATTTATGCATGTGTCCGGCATTTAGTGATCGCAACTATAAGGTACTTGAGCTATCATGCTTGTCACAACCGTGCAACATCTTTTGTTTCATGAAGTAGCATGTGCTTTGTATATGTACACCGAAACGTAGTGACTCCTCGTCCATGAATGATAGGCAACTGAACACTGCCACATAATGTTTTAAATAGTTTATGTGTATAATTTTGCACATCGTTTTTTTGCAATGTTTAGAACTGTGATTTACAATTTATCTAATTCTTGCAGGTGGATTCTTATTATTGTCCTAACTGTTTAGAAATTCTTCCACCCACAGAGGTTCGATTTAAGAAAAATAAGTAAGGAAATTATATATTATATTACACACCTAGTGAGCGAGGTTCAGAATGTCGCAGATTTCACATGAATAAACGGATAACTTGAAATCTTGGGCACGGAAACCTCCGAACGTGGTGCGTATACTATCTTTTTGCATACCCCCGCCGAAAGTGCTTAATATCTGACCTGCTCCAAAACAAATAATCAGCTCTTTCGACAAGGGTATACAGAAATATAGCATTCGCTGTGTGCGTAATATCGGAACAGCGCCCTCATCAGAACTAAACGATGGATTGTGCTTCATATTAGTATATCTATATATTTACCTGATGTATACAGTCGTACATATATAGATATACTAATACCACGCACAATCTATCATTTAGTTACGATGAGGGTGCTGTTCCAATGTTATGCACACCGCGAATACGCACCACGTTTGGAGGTTAATAAATGCCGTAGATTTCACGTTATCCGTTTATTCACGTGAAATCTGCGACATTCTTAACCTTGCTCACTAGGTGCGTAATATACTAATTATATTCATTGAAACAGTTATAGTTTAATCCTCATTTTTATTAATTTTTTTCGAACATTTACACTTCCTTCCTTTTGCATATCATATACCCCAATATATTAATATACTAATTTAAAAATTCAGAAATTTACATAAAAAAAAAATTCTAGGTGTGCTAACTGTTTCGACTGCCCATGCTGCTCTCAAACATTGTCGATACGATCAGGCCAAGCAATTATGAAACCAGCACAGCTAATTGGCAGTGATGATTCTAAGCTAGTAACAAAAAAAGTATATTACTTAAGCTGTTCTTTGTGTAGATGGAGTTCTCGTGATACTGGCATGCCAGATCAAACTGTTGGTAAAATAGAACACTAACTTACTCGTGCAAATAAATGTAAATATTTCTTGTCATTTCAATTGAAATTTTTCGGGTTTAAGCAACCGGCAGTTGGCAAGAACAGCAAAACCCATACTCAAATAGAGTTACAGAACTCATCAACTTTTACAAAATACTAGCATCTGTTGAAAAGCAGCAAAAGGAGCGAAAAAAGTTTCAGGCAAAACCCATATTTTTACAGTTTGTATGTTAATTTTTATGATAACATACCTTACCTATTATAGCTGAATATAAATTAAACTATCCCAACCTATTCCTTGTTATTTGTTTGTGATGTCATGCGCTTATCTCTATAAATCCTCCTTTTCTTGATTCAATGTGATAGTTCAACTCATCGGGTATTAGAAAATCATCAGTTGGTTTTATGAACTGTATTAGGGTGGTGAGCCATAAATAAGTTTGAAAAGATCCCCTAATATTCCCACCCATCAGTAGTAAAATTAACTGATTATCTTATAACGGTCAATGAGTACGTTTTCGAGGTCATGGATTACTTTCCCAGCTAGAAAAAAAAATCGTAAAAGTTTTCGACACTTTACCCTAACGGACTAGTGCATGAGTACCACATAGTTACATATATTTTTTTTTATATATGCCCTATATTTTTATGGTAACGAATTCGTTTAACCAGTAAGAAAAATACGCTTTTCTCAATAATGTTTTTAGGAAAAATTTGGTATTACGTCAGTAATGGCTCGCAAACGTGCTAGCAAATCGCCTTTGACACAACCACCAAAGCAAACGACTGATCAACCCAAACCGTCAAAAGCTAGTGAAGAAATAGAAGAGCTCCCAGAAAATATCTTTACTAATTCTGTTGATATTACTAAAGGTTAAACCAATCAAAATACTTTTTATTGTATATTTGACATTTTTTTGACATTAAATTTATGTAAATTAACAGTTACCAACATTTGTCAGAGATTAATGCATCCTGAATTACAAGTTGAAAATACAAATGAGCTTAGACCTCAACGGAAGCAACTCATCGTTAAAAGATCACAACGTTGTAGAATTTGCGAACATAATGTTAGTAAACCAGACTTTTGTCCTACATCAACGAAATTCAAAATACAACTGGCGGCTTTGTATGATAATCCTGTATTAGGTTAAAACTTAGTAGCTCTTTTCTGACAAGTATTTATTTATTCTTTACTTCATGTACAGCTATCATATACCAGAAATATGCATTGTTACATGTGAACCTTTGTGTCTTGGAAAATCTAGTGAATTACTTTTGAAGTTAAGTAATCCCACACAACATCAAACCCAAATAATACTTCTATCATTGGATAGCCCCATGACACCTACAACGTCTGTACAAGGAGTAAAAGAGGAAATAAGCCGAGAGAACCTACAAATGGTTTGTTTTCATTTTTCTATTTTATCAATAGTAGCAGCATAAACATTTAGATTTTAAAATTATAATTAACTTTAAAACATTTTTTTTAAATGTTAATGGATTAAGTAACTTACAAATTAAATAGGGTTGTGATTCACCTAATTTACTACCTTCTGCTGTACGTCAAGCAGCTGTTACTGAGGAACTGCGACCGGTCACCATAATTTCTAGTGGTGATGTCATATTGCCAGCCAGCTCTTTAACATTACCTGCTCGGGATGATGCTGCTGAGTACGATGATCTTAGCGATACTTACAATTTTCCAGATGACCCAAAGTATTTATATAACTTTCACTGTTACATCTAGTTTATCTCAATCATCATGATTGCATTTTTATTTTACAGACTGGTTATATGGAGGAAAGGTAACCAAGCTATTATTCGCTTACATGTTTTGCCTTGTATAAATGAAAACATAGCTAAAGAAAACAAACTCGTAGTTATCGGTTTTGTTATGCAGTATGGCTATGTCAATACAATCGCAACCTTAGAACACAAGGCGCCTCAGAAATTAGATATGAAAGTTAAAATATTTTTAACTCTTGGAAATTTGGTTGGCTCAGTGTAAACTATTCAAAGTATTTATTTAATTTGTTAAACATTAAGAACTATGTTTTTCTTAAAACACCGAAATCAACGAATTTTCTTATTTCTCCTATATGAATCTAATACAAATGCAAAGTCATTCTCTCTGTACGTTCTTGTATTCACTAGTTTATTAACATGAGAAATAACAATTGTACTTTCAGTTTAATACAATGTACTCGCTTTCAACCAATTGGGATGTACCCTTAGATTTCCCATTTAAGTACGTTTATTGGCGTTCGTAAAAATTACATATAGCCATGTGTAATACATATATTGGATTTACATTAATTATTACCGAGTTAACGCTTAATTGACATTTGTCTTTTAACATCGCAGGTTTATGTAACGACAGTCTTACATTGAATATAGTTTTTTTCTTGTATCTGTAAGACATTCTTACAGCCATGTATAATACGTAGAAGGTAGTTTACATTTCTTTTCTAAGGAATTAAATTCTTACCCTGAACTTATAGTTAAATCAGCTGATTTTATAACATTTTTAAGTATCTGAGATCAGAACAGTTTTAATATAGAGATACAGAAATACTTTATCAAAGTTGATAACACTATTTGTATATGTATATCTTTAATTATGTTTTCTAAATACGTAACGTGAATTTTGCTTTTATATTTTAATATGTGTCCATAATGAATCTATTAATAATATCTATGATATGCATGGATAGATTATTAATGAGTACGTATATACTGTATGGTCCTACAAGTTTAAGTTTATACAAATCATTGTACATTTTTTGTCTTTGTTTTGAATATTTGTTACAAAATAAAATTTATGATTGGCTGTTTCTGAGCTTTGACCACATAGACACATGTCAGAGTCAATTATTTTAAATCTAAATAATGAGCTCCGAAGAAAGTTATTTACATCTCAATCTATTAAAGCAAGTTATAATTTTTCTAGGCAACTGAAGGTTTTTGAACCATGGTTTTTCACAGCTATTGTAATAGTTCTTGAAGTAATAGAGTACCCTTCGAGCATACCACATAGCGCTCACGCTATCTGCGGGCGAGCTTGGAACTATGGAGAGAAGGCTTTTCGACGCCTCGTACGAAGACCAGCACAGTTAAAATTTTTCAATGTTATTTTAAATAGGAAAATCTAAACTGTGGTAATCTTCGTACGAGGCATCGTTTTCATCATACTGTAAGGCTGCAGTCACGTGGAGCGCAAGGATAAAATTGTCCCCGTAGTATTGCGTGGCACAATTTTAGAGCATATATACCTGTAGGGAGCATACAATACTTCGGCCGCGAGACTAGCAAAGAGAGAGAGGGCCCGTAAAGCAGGATATGCTTTCTCTCTCTTACACTCCGATGATTGGCTAGCCCCTTTCCGTGTATATAGTTATAGTTGTCTCTAAGAGTAGAGCTGATAGGAGAAGAGAGCATAGATATATCTATACCTCGATACCCCTCTACCTCTTCAACCAATATATGTATAACTCAAGCTCTGGTGACATACAATTTATATATTACATCTATTGCAGTTCTAGAAGTCAATGATATTAACTACAAATATTTTCCAGTTAGAGCTAAAGAAGGTTTCATTCAATTTTATTTTATTTTATAATGTTCCAATTGTATCTGCATGAATTTTCAATGAAAATGTACACTGTAACATAAAAAAAAAAAAAAAATTTCCTAGTTGGGACTCGATCTATGTCTACAGCTGCAAAAAAACACCATTCGGCGCATGCAGCCCACTTAGCTATCATAATTGACTTCTAAAACTGCAATAGATGTAATACATAGGCTTTACGGGCCCTCTCTCTCTTTGCTGGTCTCGCGGTCGAAGCATTGTATGCTCCCTCCAGGTATATAAATATGCTCTAAGATCACAATAGACTTAACACAGTCTCTTACGGGGAAAATTCTATCCTGCATCTGCATGCTCTATTGCGTTCCATGTGACAGTAGCCTAATTAAAGTATCATATGTTCTATACAAAGTAGATTTATTATTATATTAAGGTACTGTCAAGATTTAAATAGCTCTAGCCTCGAACTTTGTCTTAAGCATAAGGTACGCAATAATAAACGTCGAATTGCGTCAAAACATTTTTATTATTCAAGTCGAGTCGTTCATTTTTTATTCTTTGAATATTTTTTAATTGTATCTTCTGTATTTTTACAAATAAATATTTGGTTATTTTTTTTTGGAAATATGTGAAAACCCGCATGTCCATGTGTGCAGGCTCAATTTGCTACAAAAAATTCTGATTCTCTTAGGATTATCCAATTATCATGACAATTTAGTACATATAATTCAAAAATATATATTGAAGAATGATAAAAAAAGTGAAAAACGAAAAAAAGCTTTGAAAGAGCTTGCGTTATTTACAAATACTAGTTGATATCAGTGTAATAGTCCAATGTATATTTTTCAATCATATGTTATTGTCATAAAAAATGAATCCCAATTAAAACGGAGTTTTTTGTAGCATGTTCTCATGCAGAAATTGAGCCTACACACATTAGCATTTGAGTTTTCACATATTTCCTAAAAAATTAAGTATTCATTTGTGAAAATACAAAAAATATAATTGAAAAATATTCAAAGAATAATACATGAACGAGTTTACTTGAATAATAAAAATGTTTTGACGCAATTATACGTTTACTTTAGCGTACCTTATGCTTAAGACACATTTAAAGACTCGAGCTATTCGAAGTGACACTTGTAGGACAGGTTTTAGTATGCGTAAAGTATTGCCGCATGATGCTTTTTGATATTGTAAAATGGCGCTAAATTGGCGCTCTTTTTTGGGTGCGTTCAAACGCAACGCCAATACTTTCTGCAATCCATTTGAACGCACAAGTGCGGGAGGGAGGACGAATGATCCTTCATCTCTGTCGCACTCGTGCATTCAAATTGATTGCAGATTACTATTGACGTTGCGTCTGAACGCAGCCGTGGTAATATGACTGCGGACGTAGCCAACGGAACGTCACTGCGTCAGAAAAAAAGGGTTCCCCTCCATAAGTTTAGCAAGTGATGCTTCCGTTTCCGTTAGACAAAAAGTGCATCGTGCACATGGATGTGGAACTCGACGTAATGTATCGACGCAAGTGAACGAAATATTAATTTAACATAATAATTACCATACTTTTTTTATGCTTTCACGTGTGATTTAGCAGTATTAGCTGTCAGGAAATTTCAAAAAATGACAGTCATCCGATAATAATTTTTATTAAATACGTAATATCAAACTATTCCCGATCAAACTCTTCATGACCATTGGCTGCTACTCCGACGCAACATACTGTTCCGCGTCCATGTGCACGATGCACTTTCTATCTAACGGAAACTGAGGCGTCACTTGCTAAACCGATGGTGGGGAACCTTTTTTTCTGACGCAGTGACGTTCCGTTGGCTACTTCTGCAGCCATGTCACCGCGGCCTTAGTGAGCTTCGAGGGAGCATAGAGAAAATATATATCTCTATGTGGTGGAGTGATATACTTGTATATATGTATACATCCATACATATATATGCATATCGTGACGTATATGTATGCTAAATGCTGCGTTTTCAAGCTCACGCCTTTCCCCATGCGCCTCAAATGGCAGTATCTCCTCCATAAACATATAATACATAGACACTGCTTGTTCTTATGTACGACGCTAAAGCACAAGTAAAAGGAGACACGACATCGAACGTGGGTGTCTGGCACTCGCACATTGCCAAAAGTGGGAATGGGCGAGAGAGACAGACATTTAAAACTTCAATTTCAGTCTGATAAAAAATTTTCTCTCTGTAGTGTCGAGCTTGCCCGTAAATAGCGTGAGCGCTATATGGTACATCCCATCCAGCGTTGGGTGAAAAGGATTCCCGCAGTGAAAATTATGGTCAGTAACATAAAAGTTACTGTCACTAACATACCAATCTATAGATTGTTGAAGAAGCGAATAGGCAGAGAAGGGAGGGGCATTCCAGAGGCTCTCACCGGTAGTCCCAAATGTGACTGGCAAACATGTGAGGAATAACACAAGCGCCAATCCCCACACAACCCAGGGCGCTCACTGGTCGCTTTAATTATTCATAATAAATATAATAATAAGACAAGCGCCAATCCCCACACAACCCGGAGCGTTTACTGGTTGCTAAAATAATTAATAAAATTTATTAAGTAACAACGCGAGTGCTCATCACCTGACTATCCACAATACTCTCAGCTCTCTACTGGCTGCGCTTAATTAACGCTTAAATTGTTATTTATTGCTTTTTAATAATAATTAATACTACCAGTAAGTGCCCCAAATTGCCTGGTGATTGTCGCTTGCCACATTATTTTATTTATTTTAAAATGAGTAAGCGACCAGTAAAAGCTACGGGTTGTGTGGGGATTTGCGCTTGTCTTATTACTTTATTTATTGTAAAATAAGTATGAGAGCAGTAAGCACCCTGGGTTGTGTAGGGATTGACGCTTGTCTGATTATTATATTCATTATAAGTAATTGAAGCGACCAGTAAGCGCCCCAAATTGCCTGGTGATAGTCTCTTGCCTTATTACTTTATTTATTTTAAAATACATAAGCGACCAGTAAACGCTCTGGGTTGTGTGGGGATTGGTGCTTGTGTTATTTCTCACATGGTTGCCAGTCGCATTTGGGAGCACTGGTGAGAGCCTCTGGAATGCCCCCTCCTGCGCCTATTCGCTTCTCCAACACTCTGTAGATTGGTATGTAAGTGGCAGTAACTTTTATGTAACCTACCGTAATTTTCACTGTGGGAAGACTTACATTATTGCAGATGTATCTCGCAGTGCGATTACAACAATGGAAACCATTAGATTCGTTAAAGTCTGAAGCTGGTTGGTTCTAGGTATATTTATATCCATCATTGAGATGACCAAATTCTCGTTGATGGCGACGCTTCCCTCTGTTCCTCTAATGTAATTAATGAAAATTATTTAGGAGTGGCTTCAAAAAAATGTACGCGACTATTATCGAGTTGATTTCATTGCAAGCCACGAATGTGTTTGTCTTCAAAAAATGGTTGCATTTTTATAGAATGAATTATAAAAAATAATGTAATAAGAAGTAATGTAAGTAATATGAAGTAATTTTATAGAATAAATAACGCAACCTAAGTCATACTTTTTTGATAAACATTTTTTTCGACAGACGTGGTAATAACTTAAAAACATTGCCTATTTTTTTGTTATTGTTTTAGTAGCCAACTACGTTATCGACGTCAAGTCGATGGCTGGCAAATTGAGCCTACACACATTAGCATTTGAGTTTTCACATATTTTTGCCTAAAAAATTAAGTATTCATTTGTGAAAATACAAAAAATATAATTGAAAAATATTCAAAGAATAATACATGAACGAGTTTACTTGAATAATAAAAATGTTTTGACGCAATTATACGTTTACTTTAGCGTACCTTATGCTTAAGACACATTTAAAGACTCGAGCTATTCGAAGTGACACTTGTAGGACAGGTTTTAGTATGCGTAAAGTATTGCCGCATGATGCTTTTTGATATTGTAAAATGGCGCTAAATTGGCGCTCTTTTTTGGGTGCGTTCAAACGCAACGCCAATACTTTCTGCAATCCATTTGAACGCACAAGTGCGGGAGGGAGGACGAATGATCATNTCCCGCGTCTCAATCCACGACCTAGCCGACTGAGCCACCGCGCGCTCGAATGTACCTACATATATGTACATATAAATGTGATGTTCTTATGTTTTTACCATGCCTAAACAAAAATGTCACTAGAAAGGTAGGTATGTTTCGAAAAGTAGGTACTTCATGGAATCAGACACACCCTTTGACTTTTTAAAAATACCGCCTAGTGACACTACAGCTCCGAGTTGTGGCTTCTGCTAGCTGTAGATGCAACGTTGCCACATGTTTTTGATTTCTGTTATTTTTATTTTTCTGTCACAAATATTTCCGTAATATCAATTATAACGACAGTTAAAACTTTGCACAATTATTTCTCTCACTTCATTCTCTCTACACCTTAAATTTTGTCGTCCTGTGGGATTTTCATCACTCTTTTTAATCAAAAATTTACAGCTGTCTCAGAAGAGCACGTGTTAACCATTAAATTTTCATTGTCGTTACTTTTCAATCCGCTATGTGTAACCACCTGTGGTGCCGCCTTCGCGGCCACCTGTGAAAATGACCTCATGCATGTAAACAAAATCAAATCGTATTGCAGAGGTAGAAGTAAAATCATTTAAATCAAATCAATCATTATTTATCAATATTGGAACGATGAAATTAATATTTCAGTAAAAGGAAACGTATGTTAAATAATGTCTTATGGTTAAGATAAGAATAGAATTTTATTTTTTTTTATTTTGAGGTTGTATGCTTTCAGAGCTAAGTCAGCTAAGCCGAATGAGATGTAGATTACCTTAATGATGTAAGAAATATCAAGAGATGCCTCCCTGCATGTGCATGCATACCTTTTTTACATCATTTAGGTAATCTCCATCTTATTTGGCTATGATTTGAAATCATACAAACTCAAAAAAAAAGAAAATTTTATTTTCATCTCAATGATAAGACGCGATTGCGCAAAATTATACTTCTATTTTATTGAACATACGTTTCCCTTTATATAAATATCAATTTCATCGTTCAAATATTGATAAATAATAATCAATTTGTAGTTATGTTACTCTGATGCTTGTCGGTATATTAGAAATTAATACGACCAATTGTATACAAGCGAATGTTTATACATCTACATCATTGTATCAAGAGGTGCATATGCATAGATGGCGGCACTTTCAATACAAGCACACTAAATTCTCTGTACATGCCCTTTTCTCAATATCCAATAAACTTAAGACTCATAATACTAAACCACATAGTTTCTTTTTCAAGAAAATTCCTTTAGAAATAAATAAGAATGAGGAAAATACCCTCCCTGGGTGCGGCTCGAACACACAACCTCGTGTTTACTAGACAGTTGCTCTACTACTTGAGCTACCGAAGAGCTGTACATTCACTCGCACCGTAAGTTCAGATAAGTTTCTCATTCTTAATTTTCAGAACTGTCTTTTACCTAAGCTCGGTATAGTAGTTATGCGACTCTAATGCTTGTCGACAAACTAGAAATTAATACGACCAATCGTATACAAGCGAATGTTGATACATTCTAATCATTGTATCAAGAGGTGCATATGCATAGGTGGCGGCACTTTCAATACAAGCTCACTTTTCTTACATTTCTTGAAAAAAAACTATGTGGCTTAGTATGATGAGGCTTAAGTAGATTGATTATTGAGAAAAGGGCATGTATAGAGGATATAGTGTGCTTGTATTGAAAGTGCCGCCATCTATGCGTATGCACCTCTTGATACAATGATTTAAATATATCAATATTCGCTAGTATACTATTGGTCGTATCAATTTCTTATTAATAATTAGTTTGATTTAAATGATTTTGCTCCTACCTCTGCAATACAATTTGGCTTTGTTTACATACATTAGGTCATTTCCGTAGGTGGCCGCGAGGGTGGTGTAGCACAGGTGGTTATACATAGCGGATAATAATAAGTATTATAACGTAAGTTTAAAGTAAATGTGTGTACTCTCGACGAAGCTGTGATTATTTTCAATAAGTAGGCAACGTCCTTAAAATGATCATAATATTTTTGACAACTTTTTTGATGCACACAACATGAAACATTACAACTTTCGTAAATAAGTTATTTTCTTCCAACACGTCGATTAAATAATGTAAAGAAAAAGAATATCATGGAGTCAGTAGGCAGATCTTGAAGTTCTAAGATTTTAACTTGCATCCTTTCTTTGGGTTCAAAATAACGCATTACTCAGAAAAAACTTTCGCGTGTACTTAACCGTGATTTAAAGCATCGGTTAAAATCGTTAAGTATAACCAATGAGATTTATCTAGATCATTGGCTTTTAGTTGTTCTATTTTTGCACGTAAATTGGCCAGACCATTTAGAACGATACGCACTTAAAGAAAAATGAAAGTGTCAGACTTCAAACTTTGTGGCAGTAAATATCCTTGAGGGAATAGAAATATTGTACTACAATGTTTGGCAACGTCTCGTTTAATATTAGAAACATAAACTGAGAAATAAAGTGTTAAGACAAGTATCAAAACTATACTAAAAATTACTTTATTTTACAGGAAAGCTAAGACACACTCACCTGATGACGCAAATTGTTACGTTTAGAATAATTTTGATCATTTTTTGAATAATTATTATGTATTTATACGGCAGCCCTACCGCAATTATTACTCGGCATATTAAAAATTGGTATGTGTAACATAGTAAAAGTTGTGATAGTACAATTTTTGCTACACAACATAGTAAATTTTATTGTAATCGTTTTAAAATGTACCACATTCTAAAGTAGAATTTGCTATGTGACATGGTTAAATTTCTCATTCAACTGCATTGCTATTCACTATGTTCGAAAGTAATTTTGTATGACGTCTATAGGTATATACATACCTATTAAGTCTTAAATTTGAAGTTATACTAATGTTATCATGACGAGAAACATATTTTTTGGTTTATTAGGGTTAAAAATTGATAAGTACTGACAATGGAAATACTTCCGAATACCGTCTACCACCGATTGAGCTGCACATCAGTATACTTATTTCAAGGTGCTTGATCACGAATTTGGCGATATTCGTGACCACAGATGACCATAACGCCATTAAAACCGTAAAAATGTCATCAAAATACGGCACGAATAAAATGTCTAGGACTGTTTAAAATATCTTCGATTTCTATGTAAAAAGACTAGATGAAGTCATATCCTTCATTGGTGTGAAAATGATGAAAAATTTATTGTATTTTATTTTATTATCGCTTCCTAACCAATTGACACAGATTGAAGTATATAATCAATTCTTATCAGTTTGGTAGCTAATACGCTATTTATGTAAGAGGTGTTACAAATTAAAAATCGCTGGAAAAATAAATTTTTACGTATGTTAAGTTATTTTGTTTATTAAACGACAGTTTTTGATTTTTTTTTTATTGCCCCTAAATTCCTTAATTTTTTAATCAGATATTACCAGCGTATGATTACAAACAGTACAACTAGCACGAAAAAAAAGCATTTAATAAAATTTAAATTAATACAATTGTATTGGTTGTAATTTCATCTTAAGTATTAGGAAACTGGATACACAAATATAAATACAAAAGTAGATACGGTAGGCCGGTTCTGGATTAAACCCCCCCAGGAAGGTAGGGGAATGGGAAGCTCGTGCTTTTGTACGAGTTCTTGAGCACTATTTTGACCGTGATGATGGAGGAGAGGGATAGTGCGACAGCTCGCGTTGTTGTACTTGTTGTACGAGGGCTCTAGGGCACGGTGAAGGGGGAAACCCCGTGAACAAGTTCATTTTTCGCTCTCGCTCCGATGTAAGATTTGTGGATGGGGACACTACGTGCATAAGTTCTCCTTGCTCTTACCTTAGGCAGCATATATATATATATGTATATATATTTCTCCGCAAAGTGCTCTCATCTCTTTCATCCTCCTGCCGTGAGACAAGGGCTCAATCGCTCTATGTAATTGTATTTATGTACATTTATTCGACCTCTCATGCACATTCCTATGTAGTAACATGCATGCTTCTACGTTACTCTTGTACAAGAACACGCGTACATTCGCGAGCCTACGCATACATGTGATCGCACGCGTGCACCACGCGCGAATGTACGCATATAATTATGCAGAGAGCAACATTTCTTAGAGTTCAAAAAATTTGCCTACGTACATGCCGTTGTTGCGGAATGTAGATTTTGTTCGAGCTCTGTAATATGCAAATCCTTCATAAAGTTTTTTTCAAACACTTTCATAGATACATGTCATCCGGTTGGTACCGGAGGCAAGGCCCGAAGCCTATTTTTCGCAGATGTCACGTGACTGGAAACCCAATAACCCAATAACCCAAGAATTTGGAAATAATAGCCCCAGGTTTTGCGCATAAATTAAGTATAATTATCAACATTGCATGGCTGGTGACTATAATTTTTCTATTGCATACGTCACGTGACCCTGTAAGCCAATAACACAACAAGCGGTGTGCTGAAAATATCATGCGAGATATCCTGCGTAATTTAAATATAATTACTAACGTTGCTTAGCTGGTAGCAAATTTTTTGTTGTTTTTTTTTTTTAAATATTAGTATGAAGGTAATAGTAGTGGGTGGTAAGCAAAATTTTTTCAATAAAAACTATTTAAAATTCATTCAATACATGTATTCTCATTTACGCTAGGCAGCGTTGGGTTAAGAGAAGTTTCCTGCAGTAAAAATTACGGTCCGTAACTTAAAAGTTACTGTCACTAACATACCAATCTATAGAGTGTTGGAGAAGCGAATAGGCAGAGAAAGAGGGGGCGTTCCAGAGGCTCTCACCGGTAGTCCCAAATGTGACTGGCAAACATGTGAGAAATAACACAAGCGCCAATCCCCACACAACCCAGAGCTTTTTCTGGTCGTTTACTTACTTTACAATAAATAAAGTAATAAGACAAGCGCCAATCCCCGCACAACCAGGATCATTTACTGATCGCTTACGTATTTTAAAATAAATAAAGTTGTAAGGCAAGAGACTATCACCAGACAATTTGGGGCGCTTACTGGTCGCTTCAAATACTTATAATGAATATAATAATCAGACAAGCGCCAATCCCCTCACAACCCGTGGCACTTACTGGTCGCTTTAGTTATTTACAATAAATATAATAATAAGACAAGCGCCAATTCCCACACAACTCGGAGCGCTTACTGAATGCTTACTTATTTTACAATAAATAAAGTCATAAGGCAAGCGACAATCACCTGGCAACTCAAGGCGCTTGATGGTCGCTTTAAATATTTATGATAAATAAAATGATATAAGCGCCAATCCCCGCACAACCCAGGGTGCTTGCTGGTCGCTTTAATTATTTATAATAAATGTAATGATAAGACGAGTTTCAATCCCCACATGACCTGAGGCGTTTACTGGTTGCTTACTTAATTTATAATNCTGATTTTAAAATAACAACCATATTTTTAGCTCTAAATTCTATATTTTATTTCAAATTAACAAATTGAAAACTTTATTTGCTAGTCGCTTTGCTATGACACATACATTTTGACGCCACCGCTATTCAAATAAAAAATCCAGGAGATGGCGTTACTGGTTTGCGCCAAAGATAATTACCTAGCAAATATTATGAACATATGAAAACTGTTTCCGTAACAAAAGTTCAAAAAAGGCTGCAATACCTTTATGTCTTGCCGTAAATCCTCCTGTATTTTCGACAATATTACATAGGTGGTACTTTTTACACATTTTTCCTTTCAATTGTCTATGTTTAAGACCCAGTTTGTAGAACGTCGCGAGGTTGATACACTGTACTGTTGATCGGGATTCCACATAACATCACAAAAATTGCCAAAAACACTTTCCTAAACTTATTTTTGTTACTTACTAGCAGCCCCCCGTCTCGGCTTCGCCCGAGACTTACTATATAGAACACCGTAGTGTGTTAACATGTAATGTGAAATGTTTTTAGTTACAAATTTTACATCTATTCCTGACACTTCTCAGAATAAAGATCTTCTTATTAAAAACATATTTTTTCGGAATCTACACAGTTTATTTGGTTAAATAATACCCCGCACAACCCAGGGTGCTTGCTGGTCGCTTTAGTTATTTACAATAAATATTATAATAAGACAAGTGCCAATTCCCACACAACCCGTAGCGCTTACTGGTCGCTTACTTATTTTAAAATAAATAAAGTAATAAGGCTAGCAACAGTCACCTGGCGACTCGAGCCACTTGATGGTCCCTTTAAATATTTATGATAAATACAATGATATAAGCGCCAATCCCCGCACAACCCGGGGTGCTTATTGGTCGCTTCAATTATTTATAGTAAATATCATAAGACAAGCACCAATTTCCACACAACCCGTGGCACTTACTGGTCGCTTTAATTATTCATAATAAATATAATAAGATAAGCGCCAATTCCCACACAACCTGGAGCGCTTACTGGTTGCTTACTTATTTTACAATAAATAAAGTAATAAGGCAAGCAACAATCACCTTGAAACTCGGGGCGCTTAATGGTCGCTTTAATTATTTATAATAAATATAATAATAAGACAAGCACCAATTCTCACACGACCTGGAACGCTTACTGGTCCCTTTAT
>NW_019379510.1:804898-825347 GCF_000648655.2 Copidosoma floridanum | reverse complement strand
GACTCACTAAATGGAACACCGCAGTGTGTTGACATGTAATGTGAAACTTTATCACTTTAAAATCTTACATCTATTTTTGACACTTTTCAAAACAAAAATCTTTGTATTGAAAACATGTTTGTTCGGAATCCATACAACTTATTTAGTCAAATGATAAGCTGTAAAAGAATGAAAAAAATAAGATTATGCTAAAAAGTACCGTGCGTTCCTTATGCCATAAAATAACCGTTGGCCATAATGGGGCCGTTAATTTGCAGTTTCCCCCGTATAACTTACAGAAAGGACTATTTTTTGAAGATATTGAGATTTCAAATTCCCAAAAAATAGATATTAAAAAAAAAAATTTTTCTCTTATTTCACAACTTAATTACCAGAGCAAAAAAGTCCTAGAGCTTAATGTCACCATTTTTTATAGCCAAAAAAAATAAAAATACATTTTCTACTTATTTAAAAATCTGGAAGATTTAAGAGATTACTGTGAGGGTACTGATTAAAAAGCTGATCTTTCTCGCAATGGATTCTTTAGTAAGGTAAAATGCCCAATACTTGGACAGATTTTTTAAAACTAATTTTAACGCTCATATTTCAAAGTTAATGAGCAATGCTTCCATATTTCTTAAATATTAACTTGTAATTAGGATGCCTTAGAGTTATATAACATACATAAAATGTTTTAAAACAGCTCTTAAATAATAGTTGTCGTACATTTTAAGATATGTCAACTTATCGGAGTAGTTGGACAATCATTCTCGACTGTCGTAGTAGTTGGACAACCTTGAAAACCAAAAGTTGGACAATGCTGCAATACTTAGACAAGTTTGAAAGTTGTACTTAGACAATACTAACTGAAACGATTTAACAGTTTTATAAATCATGATATGGTGCAAGTACTTATTAAAACTAAAGTATATATTTAAAAGAATACCGTATAGCAAAAAAAAGTTAACGAAGGTGATAAATAATAACAAATTTATTACTTAAGATTCGTAAATAAAATTTTTAATCTTTTTTCCAAAAATAATTGATTAAATGCAAGATAAATCCTTCAGGGTGCATTTTGATTTAAAGTGATCAGTAAGCGTCCCGGGTTATGTGGTGATTGGCGCTTGTGTTATTTCTCACATGTTTGCCAGTCACATTTGGGAGCACCGGTGAGAACCTCTGGAATGCCCCCTTTTTCTTTATCTATTCGGTTCTCCAACACTCTATAGATTGGTATGTTAGAGACAGTAACTTTCATGTTACTGACTGCAATTTTTACTGTGGGAATCATCTTAACCCAACGCTGACGCTAGGTAACCAGCGCTTACAACGCTAGCTGTTGGCAGTCAATTTGAAATGCGGTGTCGCATAAGCAAATACGCTTATGCATGGCCACGCTAAATAGACTGTTGTGTTCTTAAGTTTAGTATTAAATTAGGTATTTATAAGGTAAAAAGTGTACTTATTATTCAAAAGTGGACGCTTAGGAAGGGGGGCTGCACAATTTTAGGAGAAAAATTTAGTTTTAACTATTTGGATGTACTATTATTTCGTACACTGTTTCCGCTATTTCTCGTGAAAGAAAGTGCCAAGGAGAAAAGTCTGTCGTCTGCATCACAAATGATTCTGCTGTTGTAACAGCATTAAAATATCGATGGACACAATGATTTATAACAAAACAAAAATATCAGATGAATGATAGTTACTGTTGTGTGTTGTTGGTTGTACAAATTCAAGAACAAGAATTTCTCTTCTTGAACAAGTTTTTTAATTTACAGCCTTTCTAATACTTCTGTAACTGTTGATCTGATGGCCTATTGCAAATCATTGGCTTTCTAGTTTTTGAATGATTACGTTCTAAATTTACCTAAATGTTGCTGCGAAACGTTGTTACAGACTCAATCCTGCTTTGCAATTGCATCAAGAATTTTTTGTAGTCCGGTCTTCATGTAGCTAGCAAAGTATGATAATATAAAATTAAATGGTCGGTGAAACAACGATTCATACATATTTTATAAGTTTGTCAGAAAAATTGTACTAATAATTTTTTTTTTTTCGACAAAAAAATTTATGTTAACAAAATATTCATACAACCTAGTTTTGTATACCTCTATTTAAACATTATAATAATTAGTATTTGACTTTTTGCTTGCAGCTTCAAGGGTTTCTTTTAAAATCCGTTCTTTTAAACAACGAGTCTGATCGTCTCAAATTTCTTCTAAAGTGTTACTAACACATGAAAACTTTCAGCAAGTTAACAATCTTTTGAGAGGCTTTTTTCACGAAAAACGTTGGGTTTCATTTTTTGAATGCCTGATTTTAAAATAACAACCATATTTTTAGCTCTAAATTCTATATTTTATTTCAAATTAACAAATTGAAAACTTTATTTGCTAGTCGCTTTGCTATGACACATACATTTTGACGCCACCGCTATTCAAATAAAAAATCCAGGAGATGGCGTTACTGGTTTGCGCCAAAGATAATTACCTAGCAAATATTATGAACATATGAAAACTGTTTCCGTAACAAAAGTTCAAAAAAGGCTGCAATACCTTTATGTCTTGCCGTAAATCCTCCTGTATTTTCGACAATATTACATAGGTGGTACTTTTTACACATTTTTCCTTTCAATTGTCTATGTTTAAGACCCAGTTTGTAGAACGTCGCGAGGTTGATACACTGTACTGTTGATCGGGATTCCACATAACATCACAAAAATTGCCAAAAACACTTTCCTAAACTTATTTTTGTTACTTACTAGCAGCCCCCCGTCTCGGCTTCGCCCGAGACTTACTATATAGAACACCGTAGTGTGTTAACATGTAATGTGAAATGTTTTTAGTTACAAATTTTACATCTATTCCTGACACTTCTCAGAATAAAGATCTTCTTATTAAAAACATATTTTTTCGGAATCTACACAGTTTATTTGGTTAAATAATAAGCTGTGAAAATTAAAAAAATAACATTATTATGCAGAAAAGTGTAGCGTGCGTTCCTTATGCCATAAAATAACCGTTGGCCATAATGGGGCCGTTAATTTGCAGTTTCCCCCGTATAACTTACAGAAAGGACTATTTTTTGAAGATATTGAGATTTCAAATTCCCAAAAAATAGATATTAAAAAAAAAAATTTTTCTCTTATTTCACAACTTAATTACCAGAGCAAAAAAGTCCTAGAGCTTAATGTCACCATTTTTTATAGCCAAAAAAAATAAAAATACATTTTCTACTTATTTAAAAATCTGGAAGATTTAAGAGATTACTGTGAGGGTACTGATTAAAAAGCTGATCTTTCTCGCAATGGATTCTTTAGTAAGGTAAAATGCCCAATACTTGGACAGATTTTTTAAAACTAATTTTAACGCTCATATTTCAAAGTTAATGAGCAATGCTTCCATATTTCTTAAATATTAACTTGTAATTAGGATGCCTTAGAGTTATATAACATACATAAAATGTTTTAAAACAGCTCTTAAATAATAGTTGTCGTACATTTTAAGATATGTCAACTTATCGGAGTAGTTGGACAATCATTCTCGACTGTCGTAGTAGTTGGACAACCTTGAAAACCAAAAGTTGGACAATGCTGCAATACTTAGACAAGTTTGAAAGTTGTACTTAGACAATACTAACTGAAACGATTTAACAGTTTTATAAATCATGATATGGTGCAAGTACTTATTAAAACTAAAGTATATATTTAAAAGAATACCGTATAGCAAAAAAAAGTTAACGAAGGTGATAAATAATAACAAATTTATTACTTAAGATTCGTAAATAAAATTTTTAATCTTTTTTCCAAAAATAATTGATTAAATGCAAGATAAATCCTTCAGGGTGCATTTTGATTTTGAACATTTTTATTTGTGTAGAATCACACTTCTTCTTGATTTCAATCTTCTTTTGCAGAAACTGCATTTTTTCAATTGCAAAAGAATTATCCAACTCAATTGAGTTCTCACCTCGGTCTCACTCAGTTTTTTCAATTGTTCTATCAGTGAGATAGTGTAAAACCAATTTTCCTGATTTTTTTTAGTTAAGTTATTGCAGATTAATTTTTAATAAGATCACAAGTTCTCCTACTTCTATTTTTTGTTTTTGTTGTATGACCTCTACTTTTGTTCTTTTTCATTTTTTTACTCTTTTTTTAAAACATTTTTCCTTTTTTCAGAAACCATACTTCGTTTTCTGTATTTACAGTGAATTGGAGGTTAACTTTTCAAAATGTTGAAAAAACCATTTTCTTAAAGTGGTGCACCCCTTAACCCTGATTTGTACAGTGTTTTTTTTCTTCAAAGTACTGCACTTTTCTTTAAAAAAATCGCGTAAAAGATTAACTACGTTCAAAGGTAACCAACTTTGATTGTATGTCCATGTACTGGCTACGACGTTTTTGTGCCTATGACCTGAAGTTGGACAAGAGCTCCACGTTTGTCCAACTACTACGAAATCGTGAGGTGTACTTGAACAGCTAATTTTAAATCATAAAAAATTTTTTTGTTCACGATTACATTAGAAATATTGTTAATTAATGTAAAAGTTGTGAAATAATGCCATACAGCATGCATACAAATGCATTGGGTTAATTTTAACGAGCATTACTTATTATCAAAATCTTAGAAAACGGAGAAAAATTATGGCACTCTTATGGCGCCTAAGCTAATGATTTTATAAATTTAGAAAAGCCAGAAACAGTTAATTTTACAAATAGTATAAATAATAAGGTTTTAGATTCGCATTTACAATGTTATACATAATAATCATAGCGCTACTAATCTATTTTGTTTTTTAAAATATCTCTTTTTTATTTGCTACAATGATTGATTTTTCACTGTCCAAGCATCCTTCTGAATTTTCGTTTAGTCTAAGTACTGGGCATTTTACCTGAGTCAATTTTGACGCTGCTGTTCCAACCTCGACAAATGTTCTGCGTCAGCTCTTGACGCCTAAAATTGTATTCATTAGATACATTAAAAGTTTTCTTTCCAATTCACTCTCTTGTGACTTTTGGCATTCTTAAGAAGTTTGTGACCCCTAAAGGTTGTTTTTTATCAACTTTGTTTAGTTCTAATATATTTGTTGGCAAGGTAGTTCGACGCCCGATGACCCTAGAAAAAACCGGTGAACTTCTTAAGTAAACTTTTTCTTGACTGAAGTTTACAGCAATTGTGACTGCCTTGATACCTCAGGGTGATCTTCTCTGGCTTGCTATCGAAGCCGTAGACTAATCAGGAGAAAAAAAACAAAGTCCCAAGCTTTGGAGGTAGTTAAAGAGATCTTTCCCAACGACTCCTAGTATAACGTCGAAGACTTTGATGTCTAAAGCATTTTTTTTTTTTGCAGACTTAGTTGTTTGGGTGATCTAAAGTGGGGAGATTGGTTCGTGATGCTTGCCCGTTGAAGACTGTTCCGTTAGCTCAAGTTTTTTTCCTTTATAACTGTTAGATTCACCCAGCGCAGACGTTCGGAAAGATTGGTGATTCCTGGTTGAATGCTTAGAGTCAAAAGGGTAATATAGGGTCGTCGGTCACTGGAGTTTCCAGCCTTGCAACGAACAACACCGCTCGTGACGACTTCCAGTCAAAGACTGACGTGGTTTAATAGTGGCCGTCTTTAGTTAACATAGTCTTTTAGTCGACGAATCGTTTTCAGAAATAGTAGTAAAAATGTATATGTTGGCAAGGTAATTTAAACTTAGGTGGCCCTTAACAGAACTGATGTAATAGATGGTTAAGTAGGGAACGTAAATACTTATAATGGCCCTGAAAAGGGCCAATAGTAAAATTTCCAGATATTCCTTATTATTATTCTTGATGATGGAGTGCCAGCTACGGATTACTTGACTCGTATCCTTAGAGTCCCTGTGTACGGAGACCGTACAGGAGAGAAGTACGCTGCTTACCGAAGAATATCTCGTCTTTAGGTCGTTCCCCCGATAACCAACCGCTCATCGTTGGTCGGGAAAGTGGGCCTAAAGAATACCTTCTCTATGGGTATGCCGTTGAACGACTACTGAGAATAAAGCCGTTGGGGCTGTCCGTGCTCCTCAGGGCTGCCTTCCCTGGCTTACATTAGCTGTATAAATTCTCTGACGGCAGCGGACCGGATAGTGAAACGGCCACATAACTCTAAAGGAGCAGGTTGTGCTCTGGCTAGACACGTCTCCTGTTATTCCGCCGGAGACGTAATCGGTTTGAATATAATTTTATTGGTGGCACTCGTCCATCGTGGAGGATCGGAGTGGAAGTAGACCTAGGTCACTTGCCCATTGGAGAAGAGCGTCGTTGGTAACCGACCCAGCTGCACGACTATCATCTATATATTATCGATGCAGCTCGACAAACTGACAGTAGACGACTGCAAAAATTCTTGAGACACTCCTGCGTAATATAACCACACTTATTTAATTATGTTGCAGGTAGATTCGATTTTATGTCGACGCCACCTAGTGGATCCTACTGAACTAAAGTGAAAAGCTGGCGTATTTTTACAAAACTTTGAGCTTATTTGTTGCTATTGTTATTAAATTTTTCAAGACAAAAACTATACTAAAACTATCTAGGAAGTGTCAAGAATCGGTATGCAAAATTTTAGCAAAATCGGTTTAGTAGTTTTCGCGGTTAGCGATTACAACGGTTTCAGCGACTTCGCTTTATATATTAGTAAGATAAAATTATTACACTTCTTCTTCCAAATCCTCTTTTCTGCAGGCATGCGTTTATGTAAAATGACATTCTCTACGTTTTTGTGTTCAAAACATTTGTCTAATAGACGATTACAAACCTTCATTATTCCGATTAAAAAACTTATAAAATATAAATACATATAAGATGTATGTAGATACATTTTTCGTATAACTGAACACTGACGGGGTCGAAATAAAACTAAACTGTAGTGTCGAGGAAGCAGAGTTGAAGAAAATGAAATTTGATTTTTGAATTTTTCCACATTTTGAAAAACAGTTTATTACTCATAAGGCTCCTAGGGTTATGGAGGTGGATAAACCACTAAGCTAAAAACGTATGTGAAAATTAAGGAGTCTTATAATACACTTCCTAACAATATTTGTAAGTCTTAAAAGTGATGTAAAAATTTTGAAAGTAGTTTGCAAAACTATATCGTAAAACAAACAATATTTTGAAGCGAAACGTCTGTTACGTCCAAACAACTAGTAGTGAAGGGCAGAACTTGTAGATTCGTTCTACAATCAAATAAATTTAAATTTTTTTCGTCAAGAACCAGCCTTCAGCCCAAAGGCCTCATTTGCTTTTACTTACAGTATACTTTTCGTTGAAATCGGTGACTCGGCGTTGTGATGTTAGGTTTCACCGAGCGATATGTATAGAGTGGTGTACACTGAGCTGGCGTTGACTTACTGTTGGAGTTTATGTCTTATGTCTTATGTCATACGGTAGTAGCGTATCTTATTCGTCTTTTTATCTCTCGTCGTTGTAAAGGTCTTTGTCATACAGTGTCTATTGTATTTTTTCTTGATATTCAATTTATTCATTAAGGTAAGAATTATGCGTCAATCAATTAGAATTATAAGATCTTAAAATGTTTCACATAGTTTAGCAATTGGAATGTTTCTAAATTGATAAAATTAATTTAATCAACAACCAAGTTACGTCTTATCTAATGATTTTATAAATTTAGAAAAGCCAGAAACAGTTAATTTTACAAATAGTATAAATAATAAGGTTTTAGATTCGCATTTACAATGTTATACAATTTATAGTTTCCTTAACTTAACTTACCTCCATGATCGTGGGTTAGCCGCTGCTTGCGCGAATGCAGTTGCAAGATCTTACAAGGTTGACCGCAACGATGTTCTTAATCCTACACGAGAGCACTCGTGGCAATGATGATAATTAGGCTTCTGTTTCTAATGTCGGGACCCAAGTCGATGGTCCTTTCTTTCTCGTTTCTCCTTGATTCACTTTTTAGGTGAGTTTACAGTAGCCTGGTTTGTTCGAGCTTTTCTCACACAACTTAGTCACCGAACTAAGTCTTACGTCTACTTAAAAGACGCAACAGAACTCACTCTTCAACCTTTATTATTACTTTGGAGCACTTTACGAAAAAGAAAAGTCGAATATTGTTATGTGCGAGAAGTTTTTATATTCTTTCGTTTAAGGAGGACGTGTCAAGTTGGGGATCCGAATGACCAATCAGAGCTTAAGCTCATTACCCTCGACAGACACGAGCACAGTCGTGGTGCAATAATTTTACAGTAACTGATGGTTAAAACTGCTGACCTCTCGGGTTTTACATTAAGTACAAGTTGCTGTTGAAATTGTGTATTATATTTTTTGTGTACATCCGCAGTAAAGAATGTTGAAATTGTTGATTAATCACATTAGTTGGTGTACTGATGCGAATTGATTTTGTAAGATGAGTGTTTTATAAGATTGCTTGAGGTTGAACGCGTGGTTCGAGTTTTGCGACGATAGCTTGTTTCAAAAGAAGTAAGTTATGTGTCTCGCGATTGCAGAAGCAGGTATACCGCTCGATGGTTTAAGATCGCTGAACTTTTGTTTTTTATAATTTAAAACAAAACTCTGTGTTTTGAAGTAATAAATATTAAGTATATGACATGGGATGTTACACGTCAAACAAAATGTTAATATCCTCCTATATTATTAGTTCTGATCAATTAAAAATTTGTCATTTGAAAGTATTTCTAAGCAGTACGTAGACAACTCCAAAAATACCATGACAAAATTTTGCTTTCAAAAGAAATTATCAATTGCAGAATAAAAATTCTTTAACATTTTTCCGTAGAGTTAAGTCATTGTTTTTTAATCAGCTTTTCTAAATTTGATACACTGGTTTTATTCACTAGAGTTATACTTTCAAATAATCCAGTTTACTCATTCACTATAAATTCTTGCATTTATTAACTAGCTTTGCTGCACATTAGATATATCGTAGTCAGAGATTAGTAGAGAAATTGCTGACTGCAATGCTACGGCTGGAGCTCACTATTTACCACTGTATTTAGCGCCCCGTCGTGACAAAGTGGCTAAACCAGGCGCACATGTTTTTTCTTTTTGAGAAGTGAGAAAGGGGTATGCCAAGTGTGTGCCTACGGTTTCACGCGGAAATAGGCATATAGGTACATATTTTAGAGATACGTGGATGAGGTATACTGAATATGTGTCTATGGAGACAGGAGTGGAAATTCCTTATACAGCTATATAGCTATATGACCGCATGTATCATAGTGAAAGCAAGCGACGAGTCTTTTTTGCTGTACTTACTTCTTAAATAATATACATTAATAATATCATTTTACAATTCTCTATAACATATAAAGTATAAGGACGTTCATCATAGCGTTTTCTGTACGGTCTTCCTAAAATTTCAACAGGATGCTCGTAATGATGTGAGAAAGTTACATATAAAATATGATATCGTTTCACAACACCGTTTTTGAAATATTGAATGTTGAAAAAACTTCATTTTAACACGTAACCTTATAGAGGAGTCACATAAAAATGTAATTTATTAGAAAATGGTATGTAAAATTTTTCCAATTTTTTTGCATGACGCAATACCATAATACTGGTCTTATTCTCAATTTTCAGAGAGATGGACAAGTTACTTTTGCAGTCAAATAAAAAAAATAGTGTCAGGCGCCTATATATAGGTATACAAATGCATTCAAAACAGTTGCCGGCGCTGCCGCATGCTCACTCTCCCCCCTCACTGCACTTTCTACATTTCCCCTCTAACTGTAAAGAACGTCCTTAAAAGAGACTTGCGATATATTTTTTGAAAATTAAATCATACAAATAAATGCTTATTTAAATTTTCTGGATCTAAAAATAACACTAAAAGACGGTGAGTTGTTGTATGAAATTTATAGAAAACCAACTATCACAGATACGTTAGTACCGTACGATTCAAAGCAGTCCATCAATATGAAAATGAGCGCATTTTACTCTTTTGTATATAGATTATTAACAGTACCGTTAACGAAATCTAATTACGAAAAGGAAATCAATCTATTAAAATGTTTAGCAATTAATAATGGTTACAATGAAAACCTCATAATTTTTAAAATAAACAATAGACTTCTTTCAAAATATTTTTACGCAGTCGCAAAACAAACCAAAAAATTTAATATGTTGAATTATGTTCCCATAGTATCCGATAAAATATGTAATTTCTTAAAAAAACAAAATGTAAATACAATCATGGTCAATAAACGTAACTTGAAATCCATTTTATGTAATAATAAGAAAAAAGTTGGTATTTTACAGAAATGTGGTGTTTATCAGATTAATTGTTCCGAATGCGATGCCATATATATTGGACAGACAGGACGTGCCCTTTCCGAACGTATAAAGGAGCATAAAAAGTCTATTTATAATGATCGCAATACGACGGGTTTTAGTGAACATTGTAATTCTAATGCGCATTTCCTAGATGAAAATAATATAAAGTTACTACACAGTTTACCTAAAAGTTTTAAATTGAATCTGTTTGAGACAATAGAAATAGAATTAGCAAAAAAACATAATAAATTCATAACGAACGATCAAATTAATTTTACTTTATCTCTAATAATAGAAAATGTGATACATAGTATCTCATAAGGTACTCATACACACGCGCATACATATCATACCGTTGAGCGACAACTACATTTGTAATACTTGTACTTGACTTCAGCGAACTGATGTACATAGACCATTCAGTGTATGTCAAGCATCTGACAATGGCGTAACTGCCAAAACAGCTGTCTGCGAATAATAAAATATTGTGAAACAAAGCCAACTTTGAAGTTTTTACTTATTAATATACATTTTGATTCGAAATGTTTCACCAACGCCCAAGCGAGAAATCAATTAATAATAATGTAGTTTGGTTTGTTTTAAAAGAACTTCTACGATTGTTTGATGATAAATGTTCGATAAATGTTAGATTACAATTAGTGTCTGAAATTTCTTTATTGCATTTTTACATACTTTAATGATTTTAAAGGATTTTTTTCACAGCTGAGGAAGCAGTAAAATTTTTCACGGTAGCTATATTTTAAGTATTAGATAATTGTGCGGATTTTTTTAAGATTTTGTACTGTAAATTTGTTTCTTAGTAACATTCTACCTTCTAATATAAGCAATTGTGTAAAAAAAATAAGCTTCGACTCTTTTTTTTTTTTTTAATATAGAAAATGGTACAAAAAGTAAAAAATTTTGTTTCACAAGTCATTGAATGTTTTTAAAAAGTTTTTGAGAAATAAAAGATTTTTTGAAATAGCGTAATATTTTATTATTAAAAAAAATAACTTTATAACTTTTGAGGATGGTAATAATGCTCAAAAAGGGTACATTTTATTAATAACTTATTCTAAAAAACAGTCCTGTTGCTAATCGCCGATTCTTGTTCAGATTAAGCGTAGGTAATGAGTATATAAGGTGTACGTAGAGGACCAACAGAAAAATTAGTACTTTAGAGTAAACCAAGTGAATTTTACGTGTAGACTATCAGTGTACTGGCAGTGAGTTACCTCTCGATTTTGGCTAAATATATGTGTTTATATGTGTGTAACAAACAATATGGTTAATTTTATTTTTCAAGTATTACAGTGTATCTAACACGACTATTAAATAGAAAGTTAAAGTACTCTGAAAGATGTAGATGTAATATAATAATCCCTTATTATCATAATTATCATACTAGACCTGTGAACAGTCATTTTTACCTATATTTTTTACGTTAATTCTTACAACGAACTAAAAAAACATTTTTACTATAATTTTATAGGCGAGCATGCGCCAGCGATAGTAGTCTATCTGTGTTTTACTTTTGATAGATTGTACTTAAGTTATCTCTTAGGCGAAACGCCAAAGATAAGTAGCCTAACTGGTTTTAATTTTGTATAAGAAGCGAATGAATATTTAGGCAGGTACTTAAGAATGTTTGGGAGTATCATTCAAAGGGACGAGGAAGGGGGAGTTCCCTCTGCCCGCGCAGCTTGGCCCCCTTTACCGCGCACCCCCTCTTGCACCCCACAAACTCAATATTTTCTTTACGTTTAACGTTTGCATTGTTTAAAATGCACTATAACATTCCTCTAAATTTTGCTCATCAAATAATTAAACAATAATTAACTCGTAGGTAGATTTTTTTCAATACCTTTGTATTTTTCAAAAAGTATTGTCCATTTAAGCGAGACAAAGAGGTTACTTTTCATAAGAGCCTATGTTAGTCACATGATTTTTGTTTGTATAATTCTTTTAAAAATGACCTGTAACCAATATTGAAAAAGTTCATGTAAGTTCTACCTATTTTAGACTATCAAAAAAACTCTATATTATTGTGATCTCTGCATTTTGTTATTACTCCCGAACCTCCGTAAGCGCCAGACATACATACCCTAACTGTTTTCTAGTTTTGTATATTAATTAAATTATTTCTTGGTCGAGTAGACGCCAGCAGTAAGTAGCCTAACTATTTTACTTTTTTGTATGAAAAGTAAATTATTTTGTAGGCAAGTAAGCGCCTGGGATAAGTAGCTCAACTAGTTTTTCGTTTTATAAAATAAATAAGTTAATTTATAGGTAAGCAAGCGCCGTCAATGTGTAGTTTATTCATATTTAATACTGCATTTAATAATTTAACTTTTTTCCCCTGAGAAAGCAAATCTAGTTCTGATGTTTTAAGGTTATGGAAAAAACCAAGCATAAACTTGCGAAGGCAAATAATTAGTGAAGATGACGCCCAAGAATTGATTTGATTATTATAGCAAACAAAAAAATAGTTAGGTTCTTTATCTCTTACTCTTACTGCCGTAAAAATTACTTAAACTATTATAAATACAACAATAAAAAATAGGCCAATCATTTCTGGCGCTCACTAGACTAAAAATAATTGTTTGATTATCATAAAAAATTAAAAAATAGTTAGATTACTCGTCTCTGGCGCTTACTTGCCTACGAAATAATTTATTGTTCATACAAAAAAGTAAAAGTTAGGCCACTTACCGCTGGTGCCTACTCGACCAAGAAATAATTTAATTAACATATAAAACTAGAAAACAGTTTGGCTATATATGTCTGGTGCTTAAGTACCAACCTAAATATTCATTCGCTTTTAATACAAAATTAAAAAGCAGTTAGGCTACTTATCTCTGGCGTTTACTCGCCTAAGAATTAATTTACTTACAATAAAAACTAAAAAAGAGTTGGGTAACTTAAGTATGGTGCTTACTCGCCTAAGAAATAATTTAAGTATTATCAAAAGTAAAACACAGTTAGGCTATTTCCACTGGCAAATGCTCGCCTATATAATTTTAGTAAAAAATGTTTTTTTATTCTTCGTATGAATTAACGTAAAAAACATATGTTAAAAAGACAGTTACAGTTCTAGTATAATAACTAAGTTAATAAGGAGTTATTATATTACATCTACGAATTTCAGAGTACTTCAACTTTCTGTTAGATAATCGTGTTAGATACACTGTGACACTTGAGAAATAAAACTAACAATATTATTTGTTACATATAAATAAAATACGTGTATGCAGCTAAACCTTATTTGTTGAAAACAGTGAAATGATCCTTTTTTATTTATTTATTTTCTTTATGGGTTTATACCTCATATTAATTTTTTATTTATTAACTAGTTTATTTCGTAGCATCAGGCGTTTTTAAGTTAAATACTCATTACTTTAATATCTTACCCAATGCACAGAAAGTTTTGTTCAATAATTCAATAAGAATTTAAAAAGAATTCTTTTTTCCCAAAAGTAAGNAGAATTCTTAAAGAATTCTTTTTGTTTCATGAAAAAAACTGTATCGAGCGTAGAAAATTGTTTTTCTGTTGTGATAAGATTACTTTGATAGTTTTATAAGAAAAGCATTAAATTTCATTCTTTCCAGAAAGACGTTAAAAAAAATTTTTTTACTGATTTTAATAGTTGCGAAAAACTAAATTTCTTAAGAATCTTGTTATTAAATTATCAAAAGCCCTTGACTCAAAATGATTTAAAATATCTGCAGTAACGGGGAATTGAACTTGGATTATTTGGAGTGGTTGGCTGACACTCCAACGATTGAGCCAAAACTGAATTAGATAGATAGTGTAATTGTAATAATTATATACTTATAGACAAATTTCAATTAGTTTCATGGAACTCAAGTTTACTTTTATTAATGACAACTGCATTTGATTTTATTTTTATGTATATGTTAAATGAAATAACTGTTTTTAATATGTGCCAGTGTGGTTCACAAACAAGTTGACTTTACTAGTTCAAAGAGGTATAAAAGTCAATCGACTAGTATAGTCTGAAGTGGCATGGAACTTACAACAGTTCTTATAAATAATTTTGAACTAGCTCAATTAAAAATTATAAGCTATTATTTTACCTATCAGTTATATCTATATTTGCAATTATAATCACCTATAATAATAGTTATACTTGACTACTAAGTACATGATTATAGCTACTTAAGTAGCTATAATCATGTACTAATAAATACTATAAAAAGTAGCTGCTTACAACTATAAACTTCACGCGACTATTAAACAACAAAATTTAGCTATCACTGTAGCCAATTACAGCTATAATTCATAGGTAAAATAATAGCTGATGATTTTGGACTTGGAGGGGATAATAAATTTTTCATGTAAATTTTCTGGCATTAGATAGTTACCGGAGATCTTAAGTGGATCTTACCTGATGGTCACAGACAAGGAGTATTTTGATAAGAATATTTCCTTATGACTCAATCATTATCTCATTAAAAATATTTTACAATGACGTACATTCATAAAACAAAGACGTAAAAACGGATTCTTGGCACCCAAATGCAATACATATTTTTTTTACCGTCAAAAATACAATAAAGTGTCAAGTAAGATTCCTATCATTGCACTTGATGAATATTTTCTCACAACATAAGAATTTTGTAAGTGTACTTTTTGTTAAAAAGTTCACTATAACATTCATACTACCGTATGACGTAAGATTGCTTCAAGAATACCTAAAAAATACTTTGTTTACTTTAATAAGAATTCTTTAAGTGTTCCTTATTAATTATAGAAGAATTTAAAAAGAATTTTATTATTAGGGACATTCGCGTATTCTTACAGAATTCTTTTACAGTGAAAATCTGTGTATTGGGCAGGCATCGGTGATTAGAAGCCCAACAGCTTTCAAGTATTAATTATTAATGAAATGTGCCCACATTTAAGATATAAATAATGCTAAGAACCTGTTGGGTTTCTGATTGCCAGCGCTTGCTTGACTAACAGCACATTGTATTTATTGATTATATAAAATATCTGATACACTACCAGTCCGTCCTGATGACGCAAAATTATTACGTTTAAAATAATTTTTGTTATACAGTAGCCAAACAAAAAATTTTTCATGACATAATAAAAATTACTACATCTAACATAGTGAAAGTTATGATAATACAATTTTTGCTACACAACATAGTAAATTTTATTGTAATCGTTTTAAAATATACCACATTCTAAAGTAGAATTTGCTATGTGACATAGTAAAGTTTCTCATTTCACTGCATTGCTATTCAGTATAGTAAAAATTGCTGTGTTCGAAAGTAATTTCGTACGATGTCTATAGGTATATACGCCCATTGAGTTTCAAATTTGAGGTTATACGAATGTAAATATTCAGGGAAACATATTATTTTATTCATCAGGGTTAAAAATTAATAAGTGCTGACAATTAATTTTGAATTGACTAATTATCTGTTGCTAACACCTCGGTCTACTGGAAATCCTTTGATTTTCAACTTTATTGTGTATATGATAAATAGTGCACGTTCCCATATGTACTTTATTCGTACTCGCGCGGACATCATGTGCCGTGGTCTAGTGGTTGCGAAGCCTGACTCGAGAGCTCAAGGATGAAGGTTCAAATTCCAGCAGCTGCAGATCTTTTTAAAATAAAAATATGTTTCAAGTTTATCAGTATCTATATACTATAAGAAAAAAAAAATCTACAGTCATATTAATAATCTTCTGTTTAATATATACACATATATTCTCTGGACAATGTGTACGTATTTATATTTTGTTCTTCTCTTACGTACTAATATAAAAATTCTTTCTGAGCAAAGTAAAAGTTACTATGTCGAATAGCAAATTTTACAATAATAGTAAAGTACCTAGTTACCGCGGGCTAAAACGTGAACCTGGCCTAAAGCGTAAATTTAAATTTTTTAATCTTTAAAAAAATGAATTATTATCCCTTCTAATCGATAGTAGGTACCTTCAGGTACTTGAAGTAATTTTTTTAATGTTTTAAATACAACAGTAGTTTTATAAAACATATTCAGAATATAAAAGTCAGATGCATCAGTTACCGTGGGGTTTGTACAGTTACCGCGACTTCGTGACCCAATTACCGCGGCTAAAATACTTAGATAAAATAAAAGCTCAGTATGACTGTAAAGTGAGAATCTATAAGTAATGTAAAAAAAAGTATTTCCAGTTAAGCAAACAAATGAAACGTTGGAGAATTGATAGGTAAGTAGTCAAATAATTATCATGCATGTATTAAATTTCTTTCCCTATATTATATTGCTCTTGCTTAAGTTCGTTGATTTTTTTAGCAAATTTTTCCTTTTTCACTTTACTTTTCTCCTTACTTTTTTATTTACTTTTTCCTTTCACATAAACTTTTATATTTTTTAGTTACTTTTGCAGAACTTTGGCGTGATACGTATTTATGACTGTTTTTGTGGTTAGGTCGTCTGGTGTCACAAAAGCCCGCGGTGATTAAAAAATATTTTGATAGATGGGTCTAGTTACCGCTTTTTAATTTAAACAATGAGCTGGTAATATTTTATCAAAATTTTTTGTTTTTTCTTAAAAAATAATCATTCATTTGTATAGAAAAAAATGATACACTCATAATTTTTGTTTTTTATTATAAAATATTAGTCTCTCGCCGATTTAGCTCTCAGTGTGGGGATCTACATTAATGCAGAATTTGTGATTTTTTTCAACGGTCAGACACAACTATTTCATTACATAAATACTGTTAATTTTATGAAACCATTTTTTTTTCTCAAGTTATCATTAAATACTATAGCAGTAGATAAAAAATTTTTTTTTCAACTCATTTCAAGACATATAATTATTTTATTTGGATATATTACTGACGCCCCGCGGAAACAGAACAGACCGCGGTAACTAGATACTTTACCCGGTTTCACTATGTAGCATAGTAGTTTTTGTACTATGGCAAGTATGTCTCAGCTTTCCTATAAAATATAGTAATATTTATTATAGTTGTAACACTTTTTCTAACACAACTTTTCTCAGTGTAGCGGACAACAGAGTTCAATACTAAAATGTTAATAAGAGTACATAAATCTTATTAATATCCTGTAAGTGATGACTCATTTAAAGCGCATGCGGCCAATCAACATATTTAATATACAAGATACATTATAAGAAATAATTATAAAATAACAAACACCAAAAAACTAATTAAAGTACGTTTTAGTGTATTTGAATAAACTATTACTGACACTAAGAAGAAAAAAAAAAAAAAATTACTGTAGGTCTCAAACCCGGTTCTGTCCGATCTAAAACCGTCAGCGCTACCATCTGAATTACAGTGAAAAATATATACTCATTGTAGTATGAAACTTACTTATACTTATCGTATATACGTGAGCTCATCCGTTACATGTTTTTATATTTTTTAGGGTTAAATTTTGTTTTAATTTTAACGTTAATAAAGTTGTACTTGGTTATTTGAAACTTAATTTTTTCTAGTTTCATAAGCAATTTTGAGATTTAAAAATTGATATAAGTGATAAAGGAAAAAAAACAATGGATTTAAATTATTTCTAACCCCTTTAGTACAACGGTTATAAAAAAATACTTTGTTTATAATGAAATTGATACTATAACGTAAAATTGAGATTTTCTCGAAGAAAATCGATTTTAAAAAGCCTCAGAATAATAATGTATTAAAAAAAAAAATATAAAAATAATAGTTTTTGTCAAAGATTTCAAAATGTGCATCTCTCCAGGGCAGATTCTAAGCCCGAAGGCGGTTGCCAAGCAGCACCTGAGGGACTGTTAAGATAACCCTGATCGGATGCCCATTTCTGGTGAATCCAGTTGTTATAAGCGGCTTTTTGGGGGGTAGGTGGCTTTGAACAGAGAGGGAGAGTTGAGGGTGGCTGGAGTCGTCTTCGAGGATATCAATCAGCAGTCGATACCGAGCAACAATAAGCACCCTGTGCTATATAGAGACTCTATGCATGGAAAGGTGGTGCACATCATCCCACGTCGAGCGCCAAATTGTTATAAGCGGCCTTTTGGGTGTAGACGGCTTAGAACAACGAAGGAGAGTCAGGATGCGTTCCGTAAGCACTGGCCGTTTAATCTAAGTATTAAGATAATGTGTAGGTAACTTATTAGTGTGAGAGAGATAACATGTCATACTTTCCCCTTTGCACTTGAATATCAGCTAGGATACCGAGATATTTGAAGATTAACTACTGAAGCTTATGGAACGCACCCTCAAAGTGGGCGATAATTCTCTCCGAGGGTATCGAATAGGCCGTAGAGATGAATCAACAGTGAGAACGCTGAATTAGAGACTCAAGGTGTAGTGAGGTAGTGTTTCTGCTGGATTCAAATGCCACTGCTGAAGCTAGTGTCGCTGATGAATGGTAAAGCAGTGACTCACAGTGGTCAAGACCATTCCGTATCCATGAGATGCGATAACTAGCACAAAAGAGCCTCGATTGTTTGTCCGATTCTTCTAGTAGTTGGACAACAGTGCCTCGGAGGGTGAATAATGATGGTGAGAGTGAGTTAAGTAAGAGTCCATACACCGAGTTTTAATGTAACATTAAACATAGATATTTTTTTTAAATTAATTGGTGCTCTAGCCACTGCCGTAGCGTAGGTCTCGGTGAGCGAGAACCTAGCATTGGTATGGATAGGGTGATCCGGGTGGATCCGTTTGAGAAGTCGTGCAGCTCTTCTTGCATACTATAAACTACCTTTTTACTTGGGATGGTTGGTAGAAACTAGTAGTTGCCACCTAGCGGGTGGTACTATCAGGTGCAAAGTTTTGAAATCGGAGCTGCGCGCGACATTTAAAAATCAAATTTATGTGAAACGATTAAATTTAAAGAATAATAATTATTTTAATAATTAAAAATTAATAAAGTGATACCCTGAATAGTAACACAGTTATCTTTACCGATGGCATACCAGTCCCTCAAAAGATAAAAGTAACAGTTTATTTTATTAGCTGTTTTTTAAAACAAATTTAATGTTCATAACTTTTGTGCTGTAACATAAGTTAGAGAACCTTTTTCATATCACGAATAAAAATGAATACGTCTTGTGTCCTCCGCGTATCATAAGTATGACGAAAGTGGGAATAAATTTTTTATTGCTTACTGTAAAGCACAAAAATCATTAAAAATATTTCAGAATGTATAACTTGTATGTTATGGTGTAATTAACTTTTAAATAAACAATGCGTTACAATAAAATATTGTAACTGGCTACTATTTAAGCTAAAAATTAAAATTATTCGTGATTTATGATTTAAATCACATTTAAATTACGATTCAATTCCAATTACATAACTTTTAAATCACTCTTGAATCACTTTTAAATTGTACTTTATTCATGACTGTAACGTTTCAAAAAACAAATGACATTTCAAGTAAAACCCTTAAGGCAGCTTCTTTTGTCCAGTAATGTTACGCAATATTCAGTTCGTTAATATAAGATGCTGCTAAGTAATAAAGGGCCTAGATAAAGAGACATTTAGACAGTGGTTAATACTCCACACATAGTGCACGGTTTCATTTGTATTATTATTTAAATATAAAAGTATGTTTTTTCTACTGATGTTCGGCTCTACGTAACAAAATGTATAAAGTAATTTTCAAATACAGTGGTAATATAGTATACAAAGTGGTAAAAAGTCGGGATACAGTTAAAAATATTTAAAAAACGGAACTCAGTTTAAATACTTGGTTCAATCACTGTAAAGAAAAAAAAATCCAGGTGTGGATCTCAGAACCCCCTAAGGACGTGCAACATTAAAGAATATGTCATTAAACTCGGTGGAATTTGTTTGTCTATGATGAAAATAGTTGTTTTCGTCGGATAAGTGCCGTCGTCTCTAGGGCTATTTTGCGGACCGAGGAACCTGCGAAGACCTTACGAATTTACGAATATATTTACTTTTATCAGTGAATATTATAGATTAGATTGGAGCAAATATTAAATTGTTTTTAAATTTTTTTTTTTATTCATTAACATTGTAACAACAAAAACGAAAAAGAACAGTAATACAAGGCAAACAGTATTTATACTACCTACTTACACATAGGTTCATACATGTTTAACAATACGTTCGTGTGTATTACTTTCTGTATCTCTCAGTCTCCTTTCGGATACCTGTGCGTAGTCGCGCACGTGC
>NW_019379510.1:792577-804601 GCF_000648655.2 Copidosoma floridanum | reverse complement strand
TTTTCTGGCAGCCGAGAATACTGGTACCCTTGAACGCTGAATGACCCTAGTGCCATCTAGCATGATTTCGTGTTTCAAGAAAATCCCTATGACTCTAGGTTAGTTGAGCATATCCAAGATCAGTGATCATTTGCAGCCTCAATTATCCTTGACTAGCATCGGATCCTATCGTAAAAGCCGTTGCATCGGTATATGTTAGCTTTGGCCGGCAAACCACTGTTGAGTAGACAAAGCACATTGTTAAACTTTCTAGACAATTCAGGACTTTTACTAGCTCGTCATGGAATACAGCACATACGATATCGATCACTCCCTGGACTATTCACATACAACCAAGCAGGGCATGCCAACGCAGCTCGTGTAAACCCCGAATATGGCACGCATATAACATGAAACTCTTGGGCGATGTCTTACTCAACTTGCGTACGCACTTGTAAGCCACCCAATTCCTAGTTAGCATAGTATAATCTGACGAAATTAAACCTATGAGTACACCAATGTAGCTTCCTTGAATTTCAATCTTATAATTGTGCATATTTAATTAAATAGTTTTTTATTGTCTTTGAACGTTACATCAGGTGTGTTTTGGTGCCATCTAACATGCCCCTGTATATTATAGCCTATGCGTACCGAGACTACCTATCACGTCATATCGTCTGGATCTATGACCAGTGATTCCAGCCCCACCTAGCTATATTTGGTATTTATGCGCTTATCAGACATTTTCGAATAGCATCTAACATGCCCCATGCGTGGCCCCGCGTATCAGACGTACCTCAGCATAACCGACAATATTCTCCAGCTATTACGCACGTGTGTAATGTTCGAGGGAGTACCAACTGATCAATTTTTTTTTTACATGCGACCGTCTTCACGTTATACAAGCCATAGTGCTACCTGACACGTCCGTGCGTCTTTGGTATATCACAGCATCACCTAAAATTGTCCCCACACGTCCGTAAGCCCTTACTGTGCTCGAATGCAACCTTGTTTGTCCCTCGCAGAAGGATGCGAGTGTTAGGCAGAACCTAGTGACAGTGTCTTCCACCGTAAGACCTTACGTGCTCTGGCACCAGCCAGACAACTATCAACTGTCTCTTACACCCCCACGGATGCGTACGATAAATACTACTAGTGTACACAAACGGTTATGAGGGTATGCAAGCGTAGGCAAATACGTCCGAGGAATACTAGCGTACACAAGCCTGCCCGAATGTACTCTAGTGTATCTGAGGGCGCGCTAGCACAACCGAGAGAGCGCTGGCACCATTGGCATATCCGAGTGAGCGCTGGCGCATCCGAGGATTCCGAGAGCGTGCTAGCACAATCGAGCGGGCGCTGGCGCATCCAAGGGCGTGCTAGCACAATCGAGCGAGCGCTGGCACACACCACACATTGTAAATATTATAAATTCTATTACCTTTTGTTTTACTCAATTATGAAAAAAAAAAAATTTATCGAAACGGATTTGAACCCTCGTTTCGTATCAACTTTAACAAAATATGAAAAAATTTATAAAGAATTATATATTCACTGTTATGGTAACACATAAATCATGAATAAAAAAAATGTATTTATACAGAGAAGAGCAGTTGTGCTAAGGTACACTAATTTTAGAAAACTGTAACATAAGTTAGAGAACCTTTTTCATATCACGAATAAAAATGAATACGTCTTGTGTCCTCCGCGTATCATAAGTATGACGAAAGTGGGAATAAATTTTTTATTGCTTACTGTAAAGCACAAAAATCATTAAAAATATTTCAGAATGTATAACTTGTATGTTATGGTGTAATTAACTTTTAAATAAACAATGCGTTACAATAAAATATTGTAACTGGCTACTATTTAAGCTAAAAATTAAAATTATTCGTGATTTATGATTTAAATCACATTTAAATTACGATTCAATTCCAATNCTCGCTCGATTGTGCTAGCACGCCCTTGGAATCCTCGGATGCGCCAGCATTCACTCGGATATGCCAGTGGTGCCAGCGCTCTCTCGGTTGTCCTAGTGCGCTCTGCTAGAGTACATTCGGGCAGGCTTGTGTACGCTAGTATTTCTCGGATGCGTTAGCGTACGCTCGCATATTCTAGTGTTTCTTAGATGTACTCGTGTACGATAGTATTTCTGGGAAGTACTCGTATAAGCTAGTATTCCTTGGATGTACTCGTATAAGTTCGTATTTCTGAGACGTGCTCGCATAAAATATAGTATTCCTCGGATGCGCTCGTGTACACTAGTATTCCTTGGACGTGTTTGCCTACGCTTGCATACCCTCATAAACGTTTGTGTACACTATTAGTATTTATCGTACGCATCCGCGGGGGTGTAAGAGACACCCAATAGTTGTCTAGATGGTGCCAGAGCACGTAAGGTCATACGGTGGAAGACACTGTCACTAGGTTCTGCCCAACACTCGCATCCTTCTGCGAGGGACACTGGTCATAGATCTAGACGATAAGACGTGATAGATAGTCTTGGTACGTATAGGCTATAATACACAGGGGCATGTTAGATGGCACCAAAACACACCTGATGTAACGTCCAAAGCCAATAAAAAACTATTCAATTCAATATGCACAATTATAAGATTGAAATTCAAGCAAGCTACATTGGTGTACTCATAGGTTTAATTTCGTCAGATTATACTAAGCTAACTAGGAATTGGGTCGCTTACAAGTGCGTACGCAAGTTGAGTAAGACATCGCCCAAGACTTTCATGTTATATGCGTGCCATATTCGGGGCCTACACGAGCTGCGTTGGCATGCCCTGCTTGGTTGTATGTGAATAGTCCAGGGAGTGATCGATATCGTATGTGCTGTATTCCATGACGAGCTAGTAAAAGTCCTGAATTGTCTAGAAAGTTTAACAATGTGCTTTGTCTACTCAACAGTGGTTTGCCGGCCAAAGCTAACATATACCGATGCAACGGCTTTTACGATAGGATCCGATGCTAGTCAAGGATAATTGAGGCTGCAAATGATCACTGATCTTGGATATGCTCAACTAACCTAGAGTCATAGGGATTTTCTTGAAATACGAAATCATGCTAGATGGCACTAGGGTCATTCAGCGTTCAAGGGTACCAGTATTCTCGGCTGCCAGAAAATTTTCTCTCTGTAAACGCAGCCTAAGAAAAGCAATGAAAAATGCTTACCTGCATGAGTACAAAAAAAAAGGGCAAGTGCGACAGCAGACGATCAATGGCACTCTCTTTCCCTCACTTATTTAACAGGTACTGCCAAAATGCCTTTTTAATTTTTTTTTCTTATTATTTTGCGCTTACCGGACTAAAGTTAAAATTGCTCATTAATAGAAAATTTTTTGCCCTAGACGCTGGTGTTTTTATTTTTTTTTGTTCATCAAACCGTTTCAAGGTATGAGCAAAACGAACTTTAAATATGATTTTAACATTATGAGACCACTTAAAAATAATTGTAACTATTTCATTTAAAATCAGTGGGCTGAATTACATATAATATAAAAAACGCGTAACTATCGTTCAATTTTCTAATTCGGAAGTTTCTCAGTTGGTATCCATAAGTACTAAGACCAGAGAGCAGATTGGCAAATCGTGTAGCACAATCGATAAGGTCCCCGACTACGAATCTGAAGAATGTTGGTTCGATTCTCAGAGTCAGTGAAATTTAGAAACTTCATTTACACACACACTATATATAATGCATACGCATATATTATATAAAATATATTCACGTATAATATACATAGTATATACAAATATATACTATAAAATATAATTATATGTGCACGCATCTATACGATGCTGTATATACAATACATATTAACATATATGTTACTTAATTAACAACACATATATAATATTTAATCATACATGTACGTACACTTCTATATAGCTATATATACGGGTAATACACTTTAAAAAAAAACGCACACACTAAACTAAGCGACGCTATGTACGTTTAAAATATACTAATATTATTATAACTACAGAGGTTTGGGAGCAATTATAAAATATCTTTAGCCACGTGGCACACGCACTTTGTTTTCTCTTACTACGTGTGTATCGGTCTGACTACGCGTGTACGTGTGAATGTATAGGCACTATACTTCTATAATATATAGCTATGAGGAAGTTTGCCTTCAGCGTTGGCTGCGATGGTGAAAAGTTTGAGCCCAGTCGCTTACTTCAGAGCGCCTCTCACGTACCCTTAGATTTTAGTGCCACCACTGACTAATCAACCAACTAACGCCGTTGTATATAGTAACACTGCAGACGACTAATATACAAGATTAGAGAAATTCTGTCAGTTGACGACGGTGTAATATAGGCAGTAAACAAGACAACTTAACCTGCGCCAAAGTAACAGATTATTTTATAATTACTTTTTTGTTAAGCTTTATCCTTGACTGTATAATGTCTGTATAAGGTATGTACTGTTTTATACACATAGATAAGTTGGCAAAATTAATTTAAAAAAAAAAAATTATTTAATAGGTATGAACCCCAATTCTGACTTTTATCAATAACATGAAGAGGTGACAATCGCAGTGTCTAAAGTTCAAGTTGAAGAAGTCATGAGGCTGCAGAAAAAGGGTGTACACTCACAAACAAGAGTAAATTTTAGTACTTTTTTCAGGATTCTTACAATGTTCTGTTAGGACAACTCAAAGCAGTTGTAAGTACGGCTGATCTAAATTAATAATCTATTCTTTACAATCATCTCATTGTTATTGTAGATCTGAATTTTCACTGCTACTTTGTCTTATATGGAACAGTGTGACTGTAAATAGTTGTTCTAAAGTGAGATAGTTGGAGACGTCTTAAAGTTGGAATCAACAAATCTGCAAAACGTACTCTGGATTTTACTATTTGTAAAATAACCAGCTACGTAGTATGATTAGACACCATGGTTGAGTGTAAATGCGTAAGGTAGTTTGAAAAAATAATAATTTAATTTAAAAGATACGTATAATACTTCAGTAGCATGATGATAAAAGTATTATCTAAGTTAACCTGTATTCTACTTTGCATGGATCCTGGGATTTTTAATTTATCTACTGAAAATTTCAAATTAACAAATGAAACAACTAAACTTATGAATAATTACATGCATCAATATTAATAGTTACACTCTTACCATTTCGCTTGATTGAAAAGTTCATAAGTTATAATCCATTGAATATTGAATTTTTCAAACTCATGTTGGATATCACAAGCTGTTAAACAGAACGTAAGTTGCCAATCAAGAAATTCAAAAAACGGGTTTGTCTATGTTTCCAAACATATGAATATACATAACCCTACCTTTAAACATCAGCTGAGATCTCACCTGAGAATTTTTGAAAAAAGGTCTCACAGAGACTAGTTATTTTTTTCTTTCTCATAATTTCCAGTCGTTTGGTACACTAAAGTAGGGAACAAATTTTTTCATATTTTTNTCACTTATAATGACATCTTTTTCGATACCTTAATATTAACATAGGTTTCAGCAAAACCTATTCATCAGATACGAAGCTATAAGTGACAATTTTGTGGATCTAATATGAAAACCACTACAGAATGGTTAAGTTTTATTTGACAATTATCAATATGAGAGTCACAAAGAAGTACTTGAAGAGTTTAATATAATAAGCTATGTACGACACTACAATACATTAAGCTGCGCCACATTTTTTATTAAAAATGGCTTCGAACACAATACACGCGCTTCTATGTGGATAAGAATGTGCATCATAAAAGAGTTTCACGAGGTATAATACGAAGGTAAGTGAGATATAAGTAGTGTTATAAGAATTGGAATCGGGAGTAAATTAAATTTACCTGTTTACATGTAAAATAATTATTTACGCAACAATTTTTGGTAAGCATGTGTGCGTGTAATATAATTTACACACATACACACGCAAATAATGGATAACTCTTCTAAAATAATTAGGTGAAGTTCGATTAATGTTAATTATTAGTGAGCTAAAAATATGTCAGGTATTGTCAAGGAATATAAATCCATTAGAAGTATTGTAGGGCTTTAAATTATACTCAAATGTAATACACAATTAACAAAATAATTTTTTGTTTACTTTAAAATAAAAGTATTGACTATTTTTCAATATTTATTTTTGAAAATTTATTTTGTCAGACTGTAGTTGTAGCTAGCGCTTGCGGTATCTGCTTACTTTCTAATTTACTTCACTTCTTTTATCTCGTATATATACAGTTAAATTTTCAGTGGCCTTCTTGACCATATCATTTTTTATCTAATATTAGGGAGAAAGGGAAATATAATTTTTATTATTTCTTTTTGTTACAATATACAAAAATTAAGTCAGCAAGAAAGGTAGGGACGTTATAAGTAATCCACCATTATGTTGCGTCTTGTATAGGATTGTATACATCACTTACATAGTCATAGTGTACTTAAAAAACTCTTTTACTAGGTACTAGTGCCCGGAGAGCTGTGAGAAATATATTACTTGGAATTTTGCGTCGGCTTCCATATTAAATTCACAAAAATGTCACTTATGTCTTCATATCTGATGAATGGCTATTGCTGAAACCTATGTTAATATTAAGGTAACGGAAAAGGTGTCGTTATTCGTGAGAAAAAAAAAATTTTCTTTGAAAGATTTTTTTTTTTCTTAATTTTTTAAGTCCTGATGTAAAATGAGTAAAAAGTATTTAAAAATTTGATCTCTACTTTTATATACCAACCAAATGGAAATCATTAAAAAGGAACTAGTTTCTGTGAGACCTTTTTTCAAAAATTCTCAGGTGAGATCTCAGCAGATATTTAAATGTAGGGTACAATGTAGTCTGTCATAAATTTTCTATCAACTACATCACCGGCCCAATCAGCATCAACACAACAATCAATAAAATTACCTCTATTTTCTTTCATTAAGTAATTTTGAATCTTTTGTCAAAAATAAATATTTCAAAATTCTAAATGCATATTTGAAATGTGTCTTATCATAACTGTTGTGCATTTGTATTCAGGAATTAGATAAAAGGAGTACTCTGAGAANTTAGGTGCTCTGCTCTTACATAACCTTTTCCAAAATTTTGACAAATATTTTTTTGAACGTTTTTTTCATGACTTTTCAAATGTCTCTGTAAGTGATAATTTCTTTTGAAACTTTTTTCGCATTTCATACACTTAAAATTTTTTTCAATGTTTTGGCATTCCTTTGTGTGACGCAAATAGTTTTTTTTTGTTTGATATTATAATGATATACAGATCACATACAAAAATTTTTTTTTGTGAATTTTTTCGTGCGATGATACACTCTTGATTTGAAAATTTTGAGTTACATTTATCACACTGATAAAATTTTGCATCCATGATGGTGTACCTCAAAACATATTACAAAAAACGGATTGTTCATGATAACATAAATCTGGGTACTAGACGGTACTGAAATTTGCTTTTTTGATGAAAGAGAAAATTTGCAAGAAAGTATAAGAATAGTAATGAACTATAGAATAGTTTTTTTATTACTCTAAAATTTTATTCCAAACAATATTTTTAATTTCAAATTTGTTTTCTGATTCAATTGGGATAAAAANTTGAGAGACCTTTGTGAAATTAAATTGTTAATTTGAAACTCATTAGCGTATTCGTGATAACGATGCGTACCCTAAGCTTTGAAATAAGTGGTTTATGTGTGTTGTATGAGTATAATGATAATAAATATCGTTGCACTTATCTTATTAAATCCATCGTTGTGATAAATAAGTGGTTTAAAAGGATGTTGATATTTATTTGACAGATTCCATTGTGTGACGTATTATTCTCTTAAAATATGACTCTTAAAGTCTAGTAACAGTAATAATTTATTGCCCTACGGCTTAACGATTCACGACCGTAGCTCCAGAAGAAATTGGTATTTTCCAATTTTATAATAATAAAAAATTTCACTATTCCATATCAACAACGGTTGTGACGTGAATATTCAACATCGATTTTTTTCTTGTATTACGTGCATTTTTGTATTAATAATTATATCCATATCGATGTTTTAAAATTATTTAACTATTTCATGGAAAGGCCGATCTGAATTTCTATGTTGTTTTAGAGCATAGATATTATTCTGAAAAAAATGATAAGCCCTATATTGAGTGAATATTTTATAAGTTTATTCACAAGCATTTTCGGATTAGTTAAAACTGTATAAATTATTTACATCGTATCATGCACTACAGATAAAGTTGTGTAATATATCGCTGCAGTCTTTCAATTTAATTAGTTATGCTGTTAAATTGAAAAAATTATTGCACAATTTCGTGAAATATGCTTTTCAGATAAAAAATTGAATTGTTTTGAGAATTTTGGAGCAGACCTGAAATAAAAAAATATACGTTTTATTACAGTGACTGCAAATTTTTATTTCTAATAGGCGAAGCAGATGTGTAGATTTTCAGGATCAGATATAAACGGAACTATTAAAAATATTATTTTATGTTGTTTTTTCTGTCTTACTATTTATACAAATTCACTTCCCACAATATCTTTCGGCACTTAACAATAGAGTACGGAATTGTTGGGGCATTCGAAAAATTTTTCAGTAAAAATGACTTAATAACACTAATTATGTGTTTTTATCTGTACCCACACACACACACACACACACACACACACACACACACACGCTCGCGCACATACATATATATATTAGTGGGGCTCCGCCCACCTGTGCACTCCGCTCGCCAACCCCCCCTTTTATTGTGTTATAAGTGAAATTTTTCCAAAATAAGGTTTGTATTAATATTCTTTAAAGCCTTAAAAAATGATAAAATGGGAGAAAAAAAGCAAAGTTTACATTTCTAGAATGTCTGCTATAAAAAACAGTTTCTCTTTGTATTAGCATGTTCTATATTTATTAACAAATCCGAAAAACAGTTTTGATTCCGTAGGATTGTGTATTTTAAAACCTTTGTTTTCTTACGGACAATTAAACGTTGCTTCATCAAGATGTAAGAATCCAAAAAGAATTTTTATTCAGATTGGATCCGAGAATAAATCAGAAATTAAAAATATTTTTTAGCAAGAAATTTTCCAGTAATTCAAAAATATGTAACTTTGAAGATCATCACATTAAAACAGACGTATGTTAATCCATAAAAACCATGAAAAACAAATATGTGAAAAATGTGGAAAGGGTTTCAAAAGAACAGATGGGTTAAAATGACACATGAAATGTTACAACATTAAGCTAACAGAATGAATTATTGTTTTAAAAGCTTAATTGTGTTTGTCTATTTAATTATACCTCCTCCTGAATTCTGACTTTTACTTAATAAAGTCCTTAAGTAATCAAGAATTTTATATTTGGGTAAAGTAGACATGGACCAGAAAGAGATTTGAAATGTAAAAGTTCAATCAAGTTAAACAAATAATGGTACTTCAGAGACACATAGTGAGTGAGGGGAGGCGAATAGACAGGGGGAGACCTATGATCAGTGACTTAAGAAACCCTAAAAACGAGGTATGACTTAGGTACTAAATTGCATGTATTTTTTAAGATTTATGATGGTAAAACATTAGATAAATAAGTATTCTATTGGGGGGAGGTGGAGGGGGAGCGAGGAGGAGCTGAGGGGGAACGGGGGAGAGCTCACTCAATTATAATTTGATTAACAATGACGTTAAAACAAGCAAATAATTACGTAAATCGAGGGGGAGCTGGGAGGGTCTGAGACTCACTTTCGTCAATACAACTATGTAATATAGGGAGATATACATTTATTGTGTCTCACCAAAAATATTTTGAAATCTACTCAAATAATTAACACTATCACTGATATCAGGTCTTGTCCCGGAACTTATATATAACAAACCTCTAATTAAGTTTCTAAATTTAATCCCTTCACATGCTGATTGCACTGGCTATAGATTTAAATTTTGTTCCATCGGAATCGTATACAATTTTAAATTTTTAATATATTTGTTTGCCAACATTTCAATATTTCTTTTTTGAAAAAGTTTTATTTCCCTTTTTCATCATTGTAATCAATATTTATATCCTAAATAAGTTTTAATCTTACTTACGATGTTTATTTTGATTAACTACTCTAAAATGTCTTTTTAGGTGCTGTGCTCTTACATAACCTTTTCTTTAAGTTTTAATCTCTCCTAGATCTTTCATCTGAAATCTTTGTGACAATAACAAGCCTTTAATATAATTAACTTTAGTTTTATTTTTAGCACAAATCAATGAGTCATCAACGAACAAAATTAAATAAATAGTTTCATTTTTATCAGATAATACATGTAGACAACAATCATTTTTACTTCTTACAAATCCTAACTCTTTAATAGATGTATCAAAACATTCATACCATAGTCTTGGACTTTCTCTTAAACCATACAAAGCCTTTTATTTATTTTTGAAACTTCCTCTGTATTTTCTTCATAACCTCTATATTTAGGTTGTTTGACATAAATCCCAGACTTTACTTTATCGTTCAAAAAAGCTGTTTTTACATCCATCTGTTCAATAATTAATTTATATTGACAACAGTATGCTAATAAAATTTTTAAAGTCCGCATTTTAGCAACTGGTAAATATATATCTTCAACAATTTCGTCCTGTTGAAATTCCCTTACAACTATGTAACCTTGCTTTATAAATTTTTTTTTTTTTTGTATAAACCCATTTCAAGTCTCAAACTTTTTTATTAATCGGTTTTTTAAGTAACCTCCAAGTATTAATTTTAATTTAACAAGACGTTTCTTTGTCCATTTTATTTTTTCAACTCTTAAAATCATACGAATTCATCACATCATCAAAACTTACTGGACTTTTCGCATTTACATAGTCAACATATACTATTCTATATAATATGTATGTATATAATACCATAATAACGAAAATTTTCACTTTCATATTTCACAGGTTTTTTTACATTCCTTTTTGAACGTCTTAACTCAATATTTTTGTTATTATTTTCATTCTGTCTATTTTCAGACTCTTGTTTACTTTTATCGTCATCATTTTGAATTTAATTTTCAAATCCATTTGCATGTTGAATTTTGTTGTTGTTTATTTTAAATCCAACCATCTTAATACCTTTTCAATTATGTTAACATGTCTAGCCACTAACACCATACTATTTAAATAAAACTCTATACCTTACTTTTTCGTAACCTAATAAAATTCCCATTTCAGCTTTACTATTTCATTTAGATAGTCTTTTTTGTTGTGGTATTTTTACAAAAATTTTACTTCCATACAAACGTAAATTTTGAATACTAGGTTTCTCACAAAACGTTATCACATAAGGAGTTTTATTTTTTTCCACTGAATTTGAAACTATCCTATTTCTCAAATATGCAACCGTTTTAACTACGTCGGGCCAATACATTCTCGATACATTAGCATCTGCTAGTAGACATCGTAACATATTCATAATATCCCTGTTGTATTTTTCTGCCGTTCGATTTAACTCATGAATATACGGTGGGCATGGTTCAATCAAAATTCTTTTTTCTTTTGCAAAATTATAATTTCATCTAAGTAATTGTAGTCTACGTAAAATATAAGCGGTTTGTTAGAATATATCAGTGCCCTCCGGAGAATTTGGAAATTCAAAGTGATCGGTGATCCGTTGGGGGCGAAATGTGAGAAAATAAATAAATACAAGTAAAGTGTATTTAAATTTTCTTGCGTTGATTTATTAATGCGCAACGTTTCGCTGACAATATGCGTCAGCCTCATCAGGCTACAAAATTAAAATTAAAAAACACACAATGAGTGATCTGGAAGGCTCAAACGCAAAATACAATAAATTTTGATGTAAATTGTTACCGCAGGTACGCGAGAATTCGTAAGTTTGGTTGACTTACTCGTCACCTGTCGTGCTATCGACTGACAATAAATTACAACAACAAGCCAGCGCTTATATAGGCGGAGCCGCAAAGGTAGACGGTAAAGGGCGATGAACTCGATCGGGACATTTAAACTTTCGTAGTAAAGGAAGGTATGCTCTATTAAAGGAAAGCACATCCTCCTTTCTATTGATGTTGTGTTTGTCGAGTTT
>NW_019379510.1:742832-765787 GCF_000648655.2 Copidosoma floridanum | reverse complement strand
GAGAAATATATAAAAGTGGTGAAGAATAATTCATTACATTTATTTTACTTTACATTTAGTAGGAAATATTCTAACATAAATTTTTATTTTAGGTTATTTCGATTCATCTTAAAAATTGATGAGGAAAAAAACAAACGTAGATTCCCATACTTTTTGTGGGAGCTTTGAAAATTTATGGCGGGGGTTGTTTATCGCCTGTTCCACCAAATTTAATATATATATACATATGAAATAATAAATAATTGTTTCGTAATAATTTTTCTCTGCGTTAACAGGGTTGAGACCGTCATTTAGGTCCTTTAGTTTATTAAAATAACTCTATTCATACTAATTTAATACAAGTTTAGTGCAACTTATATGTCAATGAATCAGTTATATAATAAACAAAATGACAGCATTAAAACTATTATGTACTAGGAAAATTTCTCAGCCATGTATATACCGCGGCGAATTTCTGAGCCATGTATATATTTCGGCGAATTTCTCAGCCATGTATATATTTCGGCGAATTTCTCAGCAAAAAGTATACATACTATTTCGGCGAATTTATTAGCCACCTCATTCAGCGAATTTCTCAGCCATACATTAATTACAGTGATGTTTTATGAAAAAAATTTTCAAGTGACTGACATATTTAATGATTTAGTGACGTAATGTACTATTAATTTTGATTTTTAGTATTGCATAGCACACATACCATTGAATGTAATCAATTTTTAGTTATTTAATGCAGCGTCTATGAGAAAATCTTTTGTCGACAATACATTTAAAGTCACTACATTTGGGATCACCAAAATTATTTCTTTTTGAAAAACAAAATTGACAAGTTAGTTTCATGCATTCTGAAGTGGTCAGCAATAATTTAGCTACTCTAACTCTAAAACTATTGGGATCAAAATTCTTATTAAATGGTTGTTTTTTAGCATCACTAGTCCATTGTCACAATACCACGGTTATAATTATCTTTCTGAGTATATCTTTTTCTTCGATCAACTTTTTTTGTCCAAGTGGTTATAGCGTTTAAATTATTTCTACAATGTCTTCTTGATACTTCAAAATATTTTTCAAAATTATCAGAGCACATCTTTAATTTTTTGCTTACATATGGAGAATCGAGAACTAATGAATCATAATGATTCAACGTTCGGTTATTAATTACAATCTTTACATAGCACCAGTGGTCTTATATATTCTTATGGTGCAAGTATAACACCTTCAAAATTTCCATTTAAATGAAACATAAACCAGTTGTCATTTGGGATCTTATTTGATATTTCTACAAAAATATATTTTGTAGCTTGTGTTGAAAGAAAAGTGACTTGATATTTTTCTTCTAAATACATACCAAATGCATCTATTACGCTTGCTTTAATTGATCCTGTATCTCTATTTTTGCCGAATAATGTTTGATACGATTCTGAAAAAAGTTGTAGCTCATAATTTTTGTTAAATAATACTGGTGCCTATCTATTATTATCAATTTCACGATAGTCTCAAAATGGATGGTTTTCAATACTTTTATATCTTCCTATTGTAAAGTTATAATTATTCTGATTATAATGTTCAATGTCAAGTAATAATCTATTTGTCATCGGCTCTTTCTTTTGATTATACACCAGATTTTCACATACTCTATTTTTACGATTATCACTTACATCATCAATATAGCATTGATCTATACACTGCTAATTCGATTCGATAGTCATTTTATTTATGGTTAATAATAAACCTGATGAGTTATTTAATTTCAATCCATCATGAAAACTTTGCGTAGTATGTTTGCGTTCGGCATCTACCCTATCATTTATAATTGAACAGTCTTCTAAGTTCTTCTCTAATTTTTTAATCTTTTGTGTTATGAATACATTTAAATCATTCTTAATTATTTCTGTCTCTAAGAATTCTTCCTCCACTAAGAAGGGATTTTTATCATATTGATTAACATGTAGTTCTGTGTATTTCTCTGAATAAAGAGATCCAAGCAATTTATATTCATCCTTAAGAGAATCTGTTATTTCTATTTGTCCATAATAGTGATTGTCATCCGTTAGTTTTCTTTTTAGATTTCGCAATTTTTTTCGTTTTCTACATCATTGTATCAATCAATTCTTCGTTTGGTTGAAAATGCACAATCCACCTTGATCCTTAATATATTGCACAGCAAACATAATTGCGCGCGTGGATTCAAAATTTAAACTCGATCTGAGATCACTTTTCTCTAGAAAAAGTTTACTCCATGTCCTTTCTGGTGTTGCATTCGATTTAGGAATACATAAAACATCAAGAGCAAATTTTGCAAGATTTTCAAATGAAAATTTATTATTGCTACTAAAGTTTTTCACCTCGTACCAGATATGGTCTGATTCAAAATTGTTTACTTGTTGAGTCTTATAACATTTTGGAAGTTTTATCCATTCTTGATTTATTTTATCTTGCAATTTAATACCTTGTTTCTCAATGATTACCCCAGAAAGCTGGAAAAACTTAGTCCAAGGTAGAATATTTTTCATGGCATGTTTCCTTTGAAGCATTTTTAGGATTAAAACACATCATTCTGAAAGTTCTAGGATCATCAAATTTATATCTTTTTTGTACTTGAAAACAAACTTCTTTATAAAATTCCAAGCATGATGGCTTAAAAATGAGTATTGTATCCTTGGTCGCAGTTGATACACGAAAATCTTCTGCATTTTTACCAATGTATACATTTTCACTACTTTTATAGTTACTTTGATTAAGTATATCAATACTATCAATCGAATATTCGTTAGCGTTTTTATCTATATATTCATTATTCATAAATAATCTAAGATATTGTAAATAAACATTCAAAACTTCATTTCCCTCATCTGGAACTGTGCACTTTTCAGTTTGTAATTTTTCATTGAGTCTTACTAATCGTGATAAGGCTCCTTCTTAGAGCATGTAGTGTGCTTTCAAAATATCATTAGCAAGAAATTTTAGTATATTATCTATTTCAGTTATTGTGTCTATATCTTTTGCATTGAATCACTCATTTCTAAAAAAATTTATTAATGCAAGCCATCTTCTAAGAATTCGAAGAATGCACTGGTACAACGAAAGCTAACGCGTTTGACAGGGTCGTAATGCTCTTAGAACTGGTAGTTCTAAGATTTGTTGTATTATTCTAAATTTACGAGATCTGTTTGAATACTAAGTTATGTTCTCCAACCACAACATTAGCACCATCAGATGAAAAAGATATGATATTTTTAGTATTAATTCCTGCTATGACAAAGGATTATACAATTAACTCGTAAAAATGCTGAACATTCGCAGTCTTAATATCATCATCGTAAACAAGTAATAAGTCCCACAACGTATCAACTACTTTTTTTCTTTCGTCGCCAAAATATCTAATATTAATGCACAAATATTTATCAACAGTATTATCTGTTGACTCATCAACCATCACTGAGAACTTTTTATTCTCGAGGATTTTAATCAAACGTTTCTTGTGGGCAGGCGGAAGAGTATAAACTACAATGTCTCTTATTTGTTTTCTAGATAGTGAAACTTATTGTAAAGTTGGTGAGTCAGGAAAACAGCTTTTGTACAGTGCTTGTACTGCTTCAGTTTGTGCAAATGATAAATTTAAACTAACGCACGCTCCAGCAATACGTAATTCTGCCTCAGCTACTTTTCGTTTTAATTCTCTTTTATCCTCATCGAAATTATCAATATGTTTAGCAGATAATAAATGTTGGTTAAATTTATTTACTGATATTGACTGTTGGCAAGCTGAGCATTGAGTTATGCTATTGCCATTTTTAAATTCAATACAACTTGGATACACTTTTTTATTATTGGTACAATTCACTGTTAAAAGTTTTTTTTTCAAGTCATTTTTATCTACTTGTGTTTGCAAGTTGTTTTTATCTATATGATTATTATCACATATATTGGAAATTTTATGTGCGGGATCATCAATCATTATTGAATTCTTTTCATCAATGTTTATAAAAACATGTGCTTTAGTATTATTCGAATAATTTTGATCTACATTATTAGTATCAACATATTTAAGCTCGTCAGTGTTATTTTTTAAATTTAAATCTTTTTAATCAATTTCTTTCCCACATTTTTCCAAATGTTGTTTCAAACTCTTGTCATGCGTTTTGCTCATATAATGTCTGTATAAATTAGTTGAGCTTGGATAAAACGTTACTCCGCAAATACGACAACTCGCATATCCTTTTTGTAGATCTTGCTTGAACCAATAAGAATATCGTTCATCATTTTCCCAAAATTTTTTGTATAAGTAAAAAAAATTTTCATTTTGTTCATGCTTGATTAAGATCAAATTATTTAAGTTTTCTTTTATGGCTTCTCGACATTTTTGAAGCTGTAAAAATTTATACATTTATTTATGTACATATGTATGCTAAAGAAATACAACGTAATTAAAAATAGTGAATGTGACTATACAATGTCAAGAATTGGTCAATGTACCTGTCCATTTACAGAGTTGCGATTGGTTTTTAATTATTTTCAAAAATAGCACTTATTTCAAATGAATTTGAAAAGTCGTAAAAATATTTCTTATTATTAGAATTCATTGGATTTCTTACGATATAAACCTTCGATGAATAAATTGTAGTGGCTCAGTTGGTTAAAAGCTGATATGACGTATATATGTATGGCTAATAGTTTTGCACACCTCTGCCTTTGGCATGTATACACATACGTCATTGTGCACATGAAGATTAAAGCTTGCTCAGTGTTCTTATCAACTTATTAGGTAGTGCAGCACTGCAGGCAGTTTTATAATTTTTGGATTGCTGATTGCTATGCACATGCTAATCAGTTTTTGTTAGCTGTGTACATCTCTTCCATGGCAATCATCGGGCCCAAGGGCACAGTAAACGTCAAAAAAAAAAAAAACAAACAAACAAATAAACAAACAAATGAAAACAAACGCCTAAAGTACAGAAAATTATAAAATTAGTGAATTAAAAAAAAAACCTAATGTTCAGGGTATTAAATTACACACACTCATAATTTAAGCGCATGAATAATTGAAAAACAATATTCGCGACTCGGGCACAAACGTACAAAAACCACGCCCGTCGGGCACTTAAATTACCAGACAAACCACTTAAGTCCATTTTTTTAAAATTGAGTTGAGACCAAAAATTATTGTATTTTAAGTTTACTTTCGTCTAAAAAACTTTTCAAAAATTCGAGCTACTCATTTTCCGTAATATTCCCAAAACCTTAGTGATTAATTGCCATTTTTCCAGCCTAATCGAATAAGTTACTCTTGTCCTGGGCCAATCGTTGCTGCAGCAACAATTGATAGTTATAAGTTGCATTTTTGCATGTGTGAATATTGTATTAAGTAATATTTTCACCATTTTAAAAAAGATTTGATGAAAATATATGAAAGTCGGTGGCTTTTGCAAATAATTCATCAGTTATTGCATAATATAATATGCACACAGTATGGTACATGGGACTGGCGTCACATTTGGGCTATTAGAGAAAGAAAGATTTAGATTTAGATTTCTTTATTTGATGGCTATAGACTCAAGTTTCCAAGTAGCCTTAAGTAAGCATATGGTACATTATACTTTAATAGAAGGATACAATAATAACCACAGTAGACTGAGATCGCATTAAGAATACAGTTACAAAGAGAAATGCTACTTAATAAAAGTAGTTATAAAAACCTTAGTTTTAATAAATAATACATATTATAGTCACTGATAAAGTCATTTAATCTATAAATTCAGCACGCTCAAGGAGCAACTATAAAGCCTATTCGCTCCTAATTCTATATTCGCTCCATGCACAAACGGTAAACGTTAGAATATTTTATATTAGTTGTGCATCTTCATAAAAAAAGGAAAAAATTATAGCACGTTTATAATATTAATATGAACATGCGAAGATTGTTACGTTATAATTTTATGACACCATAACCTTTAAAAAATAGAGAAAACGCTCACGTCGCAAAGAAAAAGCAGGATAAGCAAAAAAGATAATGTTAATGAGACTAAACTTCCATAACACCAAATCCAGTAATAAACCGTTTTGAAGTTTAACTTCTACTGAGGGTCCCGAGGAAAATACTCTATTTTTTTTGTTCTTTAAAATAACTTAACAAAAAAAGACGCTCCGTAAAAAATTATTGCACGATGGAACAAAAAAGGGATCCCACAAAGCTTTAAAAAGTTAAGCAGAGTCGTTGTAAAAATAACAGCAGTGGCTGTAAAATTTATTTTTCATTATCAAAATTGCAAACTCCTCTGTAATGAGGCTGTGAACGATGATTTTTTCAGAAGCATGCATCCCAATAAATAAGAAAAAAGGTAAGACACACACTCGATTCAACAAATTAGTTGCCATGGCTGAAAGTCAGATCTTCCCTGCCGCGTCAATTTTCCGCAATAGTAATCATAAAAGCACTGCTCAATTAATAAATAGGGGGTAAGGTACTTTCCCACGGTTCATAATTGTTATTAAAATTCTAATACTAAGAACATACTAATAAATGTTACAGCATTGTATAGCAATAGATAATAAATGTAATAAATTATTAAATTATACTTTTTTCTCAACGCCTTAGTGACATAGCTATTTTATGTTTTAATTAAATTGTCATTTTATCAATCAAACAAAATAAATTAAGAGATAGTTAATATTATATATTATTTCTTCTTTTTCAGAATTATTGATATCTTCTACCTCATTTAAATTTCGTGAATGCACGCATGTTGACTGTTTATTTTTTAGTATAGTTTAGTGAATTAAGTTGATAAACCTGACCATGTGTTAAAAAAAAAAAAGAAAAGTACACAAAAAAATTCTTATCTGACGGTAGTGCATTACGTACGTAATGTTGTAGATGTAAACGATGACTGAGCGAGCTTTAAACTAAAAACGCTAGCTTAAGTTTTCTGTCCACATGTTTATTATGCTATTGTTATACTATTGTTACATGTATCTCATTTTACGCAAACCAGCATATTTCAAAGGCTGAAATGAATAAACTAAGAAAATGCGTATTTAATTATTTTAATGTTGATTTTGTATCATGATCAAAATAAGTCATCATTTTTGGTACCACCAGACAAAAATTTTACATATTAATGTAATAATACAAGATATAGCTTACGGGCTCTGATAAAAAAAATGAGCATTACAGGCATTGAGAAAATTGTCGTAAAATCAAAATTTCGTTGCACCAGAAAAAAATCAAACTATTTCCTTGCGCCCATATTGAGCATATGTACGTTTCAGTTGTATTTCTATTCACTACTAATCAAGCCGAGAACTCAATACTTCGCGAAAAAATTTAGTAGACTATCCATGGTACAGAAAAATCCTGTACCAAAGCTATTGAAAAACTTGTACTAGTATAGTTATAAAACCGACTAGTCACAGATTTTTCGGTGATCCAGATAAGTATGTAAGAATGTGAGACTGGTTGCAGAAATCTCAAGACCTGTACGTTATTTTTCTATGCTCATCACTTTTGGTATAGCTTATTCTGGTAACAACAATCTTCCGTGTAGCGTGATCAGGACGAGCGACTATGACGAGTATAATAAATCGGTGGCTCGGAGGAAGACAATCTTAACTCACGTTCGGAGGAAGAATAGCTTAGCTCGCAAAATCGGAGGAAGAGTAGCTTAGCTCAGCACGTTCGGAGGAAGAAAAGCTTTGCTCATCGCAGTCCAACGAAAGCTATAGCACTAATTGCCGCGCTTAAAGTAACACTAGCTTAACTCAACGGGATTGGAGTAAGAGAAGCTTAGGTCACCGCGTTCGGAGGAAGACTAGCTTTATTTAGCGCTTACTGGCCTCTTAATGAATTAATTAAATTAATTTAATAACACAAGCGCTTATCACCAGGTAACTCTAGGCGCCTACTGGACACTTTATTAATTAATAAACCCATGACTAATATAAAAGTGCCTATCACCAGGTGACCCGGGGCGCTTACTGACCACTTTATGAACTAATAAAATTAAATTAAATAATACAAGCGCCTATCACCAAGTAACTCTAGGTGCCTACTGGACGCTTTACAAATTAATAAGCCATTGACTAATAACAAAAGCGCCTGTCACCTGGTAACTTTAGGTGCCTACTGGACACTTTTAAAATTAATAAGCCATTGACTCATAACAAAAGCGCCTATCACCAGGTGACCCGGGGCCCTTACCAGTAACTTTATCAATAAATAAAACATAACGATTAACACACGCACCTATTATCAGGAGACCTAGGGCACTTACTGGTCACTTTAATAAATAATATAATAAAATGAATAACAAAATCGTCTATCACCAGGTGACCTAGGGCGCTTACTGTCCACTTTATAAATTAATAAAATAAATTTATTTACACAAGTGCCTATCAACAGGTAACTCTAGGCGCCTACTAGACATTTTATAAATTAATAAATCATTAATTAATCATTAATGTTTCATTTATTAATAAAGTTACCGGTAAGTGCTCTAGGTCACCTGGTGATAGATCCTTTTGTTTTTAATCGATGATTTATTAATTTGTAAAGTGGACAGCAAGCGCCCTGGGTCATCTAGTGATAGGCGCTTTAGTTATTAATCAATGGTTTATTAATTTACCAAGTGTCTAGTAGGCGCCGAGAGTTACCTGGTGATAGGCGCTTGTATTATTTTATTTTATTTTATTATTATTAATTCATAAAACGGTCAGTAAGCGCCTTGGGTCACCACGTGATAGGCGCTTTTGTCGAGGGGCTATCCACGTGATTCACAAGTTTTGTGATTCACAATGATTCAAATCTTTTGAATCACAAAAAAAAAAATTTTTATTTTGGCATAAATTAATAAATAAAATATTCTCTTAGGCGAGTCAGCATCGGCGATTAGAAACCCAACAGTTTCTCAGTGTTATTGATGAATAAAATATTCTCTTAGGCGAGTAAGCATCGGCGATTAGAAATCCAACAGTTTTTCAGTGTTATTGATAAATTAAATATTTCTTTTTTCATCTAAAAATACACAAATTTTCATTCATATTTTCTATCATCCACGTATGATTCAGGTGTGTCAGATAGTGATTTAAGTAGTTATAACAGTCAGTCAGATAACATGCAGGTAGCACACACTTAGTGCAAGATAATAAGATAACAAAGATTACGAATAATAATTGATACGTCGATTAAAGGATAATACCTACGATAAAGACTCTGGAACTTCATAAATGAGGTACATGGTAGTTTGCAAATTTTTAGTCTACGATGAATTTAGGACAAATAAAGTGAAAAGTTGAAATGTTTAAATTCTCTTATATCCGAGCTCTGATAGTCGAAATTCTCAAAATATTCACATAAGATTCAAAAGCAATTCAATAAGTGTTCACACATGATTCAAACGTCATTTGAATCTCAATCAACCGGATTTTTATGATAGCTTTTACAGTTAAGTATATTTATTGGATGACATATGATAATTATTTTTTAATGTAAAGCATTTTCCAAAAATTTTTTTCGAATCACTATTCCGGTATCCAAACACCTTTTCCACACAAAAACTTGCCCCTTATCTGCTTAGCTTAACATACACAGTATAATCTAACAAAAACCCTTACTGCCATCATTATAAATCATTTCAAGAATCAGAGTGTGGATATAAGAAAAATTAATTATATCTCTTTTATCATTTATTTGTCTTAAATTTACAGTAGACTAAAAAATGAAAAGCTACCATGTTCATCGTTTATAAGGTTCTAGTGTCTTTTTCGTAGGTTTTATCATTAAATCAACGTATCGATTATTATTTATAAAATTAATACATAATAAAACAAAATGTATATATAATCATTTTATTTATCTATATATATACTTTTCTTACACTAAGTGGAAGCTAACTGCAAGTTATCTGACTGACAGTTGAAACTACTGGAATGAAATACAATATTACTGTACAGTAGCTTAGGCTTCAAATTTTCTAGACAATAATATGTAACATTTAAAATATTTAAAATATTTCCACTAACAGCTGTGTAGTGCAGGAGGTATGAAACAATATACCTTATGGTTCTGAAAGTAGTAGGCACACCTTAGCATCAATGTACAGATAATTAAAACGACTGTAAAAATACAACATTATAAACGCAAACGAAAAACGGTAGATTTTTTCATTAAAATTCATTTAATATTTTTTATTTATACTTTTTTTCATTTATTCTATAAGTTTTTAAATATGTTTGATTCATAGGATCATTTTTTTAAACATTAGTATCCCATATATGCTTCAATAATATATATATATAACTATGGTTAAATTTTACGACTATTTATTGAACCATCGAATATGTAAACTACCAAGTGCAAGCGCAAAAGGGTGGCTATAGTCGAAGACTCTTTCTTGTACAAAATTTTTTTTGCTTCAAAATGAAAAAAATTTAGTCATGAAAGAGGCAAGTTGACGAAAGAAGGTGGTCGTTAAGGATACGTGTATGCAACAATTGACCAATTGTGTAAAAAAGAACCAGCGAAAACTGAGAGATGGAACCTGAGAGAGGTCGAGTTATTTAGTGCGGGAGCCAGGTGGGTTCCCGTGGCCTTTTCCATTAAAATGGTCCCACCCAAGTTTTTTCTATATATTTCGACCTGCTGAACACGATTTTCGATGGTGGCTTGCTGCAAAAGTTGCACATCAATAGTTATTAACAAATTTTATAAACAAACTGAAAAATTATAAAATTTCGGTAAAAAAAAAATTTATTCGTATTCTTTGGCACATTTTAAGCAAATAATACTTCTTGCAATTTTTCTCTAAACGTTATACTTTTTTAGTAAAAAATTCGCAAAATTTTGAAAAATTTGAATTTTGCGATTTTCGACCGTTAATATCTCGATTGTTAAAAAACTTTTTGCAACTCTGCAAGACGTTGAAGTTTTGTTGAACATTGCACTTTAAGAATACGTAAACTTCAGACTGGTAAAAAAAAAAATTGTTTCTCAATAATAAGCTTTGAATCGCGAGCTTCTTAATATGCTACCTATGGTCTGCATACGTATAAAAATACGAAGTATACCTTTGACTTGCATTAGTCCACCCAATTTTTTTTCTAGTATTTTCATTAGTTGTACGAAATTATTAAGGGTGTATTGCTGCATGACTATCAAATCAATAATCATAAACAAATTTTGCAACAAATTAAAAAAGAATATTTTTTTCGGTAAAATAAAATTTTTTTTCCTATTCTTTGATTAGTTTAAAATAAAAATTATCTTTTAGAATTTTTCTCTACATAACGGCAGGTTTCAAAATAAATTTGCAAAATTGAAGAATCATAATTCATTTTTACCTACACAGGACTCATATTTTTGTGAAAAATCACATTAAGTTTTATTGAGGTAACACTATTTTTCAAGTTTAATACACATTTTTACAAGTGTTATCTTTCTTGCATTCACAAAATGAGCAGCAAGGAATCTGTTCAGCAACGCATCTACACGTTATTCAGTTGCATACTTTGCAGTTGCACGGTGGTAGAAGGTCATGATAGGGAGGTATTAAGGTCCTTATCTTTTTGGGCATTAGCAAGTCATCTTTTTCAATGTACCCAAAATTTTTTAGATTTAATTTGCAAGCATTTATTTCCAAACATTTGATTTGAGTGTGCACTACGAAAAAAGCTCGAAGCATATGCAGCCTTATTGAACTTGAGGTGGGTGGAAGATCTTCTATTAATGATTGCTTGCAATGATGATAAGACCACACCCTCAATTCATCGAACGTCTTGCATTTTGCATTTTTATTTACTACATTAACCAAACATTTTTCGGCATTTATTGAACTATCTNAATTTTTTTTTACCAGTCTGAAGTTTACGTATTCTTAAAGTGCAATGTTCAACTAAACTTTAACGCCTTGCAGAGTTGCAAAAAGTTTTTTAACAATCGAGATATTAACGGTCGAAAATCGCAAAATTCAAATTTTTCAAAATTTTGCGAATTTTTTACTAAAAAAGTATAACGTTTAGAGAAAAATTGCAAGAAGTATTATTTGCTTAAAATGTGCCAAAGAATACGAATAAATTTTTTTTTTACCGAAATTTTATAATTTTTCAGTTTGTTTATAAAATTTGTTAATAACTATTGATGTGCAACTTTTGCAGCAAGCCACCATCGAAAATCGTGTTCAGCAGGTCGAAATATATAGAAAAAACTTGGGTGGGACCATTTTAATGGAAAAGGCCACGGGAACCCACCTGGCTCCCGCACTAATTTGTAAGAGCTTATGCAACGCGCTCACGAGTCATTTTCTCAAACTTTTGACCGCGCCTAGTCTGTCCTTGCGAGAAAAATTTTATGAGTAATGGAAAATTTTAGGTACTTGTAAAATAAAGAAATGGAATTAATAGATGAACTTGAAGAAATTAACGAAATACCGTGGAAGCGAAGACAGGAAATCGCCACCACTAGTTCAGGGAAGACACGGATGTATAGGTTCATCTAAGACTAAAAAATGATTGACGTTCTGTGTTACATGAACTTTGTTCACAAAGTTGAGTCCTAACATTATTAACTTTGATATCATGTAAAACGAAAAAAATTAAAAAGATGTTTTGCGTTCAAATGTGGAAATTTTGAAGTAGGATACAATCCCGTAACGCTAATTTAACCAATTCAGTAATATCTTTATACAATCTCATTTATTGCAGCGATAAGCAGAAAAGTATTTTTCCTCTTAAAAAAATGTATTCAAATCCAAATATCTGTAAATGTTGTTTATATTGACCGGGAATGAAAAATTATTTAACTTACACAAAATTATACGACGAAATCACGCTTCCTTCAATGACTACCATCCAATAATATACTAGATTTTCGCAGTAAATGTTGATGGCATATAATAAAAATAAGGTAAATAATTTTGATACAAAAGCTTATTAATATAAACTTTAACCTTTCTCTCTAGTCATTCAATTACTATTAATATGTCAAAAACAACTGAATCCAAAATATCTTAAAATATATGTATTATGTTGTAGGTAAAAAGTATATATGTGTTAAGATTCATTTGAATTATAGAAGTGCTCTATAGATATTCAAATGACCATTAGTATTTTAATTAAATTTGTCTCATTCACAAGTATTAGTGTAAAAAATAAAGACTTAGCTATAATTGAATCCCAAAAATAGCGATGAATTTATAAAAGAGCAAATAAAGTGATTTGAAGCTCAATAATACTGTTCACAATTTTATTTTATTTTTTAACGTATTGACGAAGTTTTGACGTGCACTTTATCAATCTGTTTAAAGTCACTGAATTAGAAATAAAAAAAAAACATGACCTACAACCCCAAGCAGCAGAGATAATTTTTTTTCAGTCCTCTTGACATTGTTTATTAGCATAAACAGCTAGCATTTAAGCATATTACTATTAAATATCTTATATTGTAAGAGAATAATCATTTGATAATTTTAAAGTGCAGCTTTCCTAATGAATATCAGAACAAAATCATAAGCTCTTGTTTTGTAATAAAAATTATCTTTTTAAAGAGACTAATGTACGTGGCTACGGAAAATCTTGTAACACCTTAACATAAGGTGCATCTAATATATTTTCATGATAGGATCTTGTGCTATTAATTAAAAAGTTATTATTTTATAATAGTGGCCAGTAAGCGCCCCGAGTAATTGGGTAATAGGCATTTGCGTTATTTATTAATAATTATTTATTTCATAAAAGTGGACAGCAAGCGTCCTGGGTCATCGGGTGATAAGCGCTTGTGTTATTCATTAATAATTGTCTTTTTCATAGAGTGGCTAGTAAGCGCCCTGGGTCATCAGGTTATAGGTGCTTGTGCTATTAATATTTTATTATTTAATAATGTGGCCCGTAAGCGCCCCGGGTCATCGGTTGATAGTCACTTGTGCTATTAATTAACATTTTATTATTTAATAAAGTGGCCAGTAACCGCCCTGGGTCATCGGGTGATAGGTGCTTGTGCTATTAACATTTTATTATTTAATAATGTGGCCAGCAAGCACCCAAGGTCATCGGATGATAGGCGCTTGTGCTAATAATAAACATTTAATTTTTTAATTAAGTGGCCAGTAAGCGCCCTGGGTCATCGGTTGATAGGCGCTTGTGCTATTAATTAATAATCTATCATTTTATATAGTGGCCAGCAAGCGTCCCAGGTCATCGGGTGATAAGCGCTTGTGTTATTTATTAATAATTATCTATTTTATAGAGTGGCCAGCAAGTGCCCTTGGTCATCGGGTGATATGCACTTGTACTATTAATTAAAAATTTATTATTTTATAGAGTTGCCAGTAAGCGCCCCGGGCATCGGGTGATATGCACTTGTGCTATTAATTAACATTTTACTATTTAGTAAAGTGGCCAGTAGGCGCCCCGTGTCATCGGTTGATAAGCGCTTGTGCTATTAATTAATAATTTATTATTTCATATTGTGGAATGAAAAAATTTAGAAAAGCAATATTTTATCTAATTTTTATTACTTTTGTAAATTAGAGTTCTAGGAGTCTTCTTGTCTAGCGATTTAATTTGACAGCGATTTTCACTTGATCGGCAATTTTTTCTATCATTTCTAAAATGAGCCAAAACGACGTTATAGTCCATGCGTCAATTCGAATTAATATTAACCCTAAATCAACCGTTAAGTCTCAAACTACATATTCATATAAAGTAATAAACAATACATGAATGTCTTTATAAATTATTACTTGTTCATGTTAAATTGTTAGGTGTTAATATGAACCCAGATAATATTTCAGCACAAGTACAGGTTCGCTTATATTTCATACTTACCTAGTACTAAGCATATATTCTCTCTATTATATTGCTATTATTCTTCCAGAAACGAAAATTTATTCTTCCTTCTGCACTTTTTAAAAGTGCAATTCTTAAAGAAATGGAAAGCGAAAAAACTATACCTGAGAAATTAGTTGTGGTACAAAACCAGAAACCAGTTAAGACAGATAGACAAGAAGGACATGCAGAATTTAAAAAAAATGAGAGAGAAAGTGTGGATGGAGTGGAGAAGTTCTAAGGGATTAAGTGTAAGTAGCAAGCAGCAAGAAAAAAGGGACTTAAAAACAGGAAAGAAATTTACAGGAAAATAAGGTAACAGAAAATAACTCAGGTGGACGCAATGGTATGAAAAAACATGTAAATAAAAGAGAGAGACAAGGCACAGAAAGTGCTTCGAAAAAACATCATCAGAGACGATGGTATACTAATAAAAAAGAAGGAAAGTATGAAAGTAATTCAGGTGGGCAGTATCGAAGAGGAAAGAATGAAAATACAGAAAGTGAATGAAGAATAAGAGGAGGAAACCAAAGCCAGAGAGTAAAGAGTGGACGAGCTGGCCGTCACGTCCAAGAAAAAAGAGAAGAAAGAAAAAGAAATGAAAGGTATTAGGCTTTGGCGAAAGTTTCGAAATATATGCTGGAAGATGATTTTTGAAAATTTGTGAGTTTTTTTTTCTTCAATTATGATTTAATGTAATGAATATTTAAATTATTTAATAAATACTTAGATTTATTGAATCAAATAAAAATAGTTTGAAATTATACTTTGTATGTAATATTTTATCCATTATTGTATTTATTCATCAGTTTAACAAATAAACAAGCAGAACTAATCAGTAAAAAAGTAATAAATAACAAAAAGCTGAATCTCACTCTCCAAAGCTATTGGAAAAGGCCTGACAATGTCACAGTTGTTATCGATGCAATAACAGCATGGTTGGGTACAAATGCAAAAGGTGGTGTAAAATTTTCTTTATGAAAAAATTAGAATTTAATCTAAAGATTCCTAAAATGCTTTAGTTCAAAGATAATTAAATAATGATTTTTAGTCAAAAATTTAAAGCTATTAATATGCCTGTAATTTATAGCTATAATTATAGCTATAACTACCTTTAAAACAGCTACAATAATGTATAAAATTCAGCTATAAATGTAGCTATAAACTACAGCTGTAAATTTTTCACAAATAATGAATAAAAATTAGTTTAAAATAAGATTTTTTCAACATATATTGATCAGTATAGATGGTATCATCCGTATGATAACAGTAAAACTGGGGGCCAGGAGTATTTTTGTTTAAGTAGAAGAAAAAACAAGAAATTATATACAATTTCAAGTTTTTTTAAAAATTGTTTTAAAATACCTTAGGCCCTCAGTTTTACTGTTATCACACGGATGATACCGTCTGTACTGATCGATATATGTTAAAAAAATCTGATTTTAAACAAATTTTTATTTATAATTTGTGAAAAGATTACAGCTGTAATTTATAGCTATATTTATAGCTCAATTTTATACATTATTATAGCTGTTTTATAGGTAGTTATAGCTATAATTATAGCTATAATTTATAGGTATAATTATAGCTATAAATTTTTAACTGAGTTCACTCCTGTTTCACTGGTTACGATTCCTAGGATCGAAATTGTTTTCTCCTTTTAAAAATTTCATTTCGACAAAAGAAACAATCGTACAAGTACATAGTTGCATGCATAAATATTTATAGTTAAATATCTTACTAGATTGCTTAATTGAAATGTTCATAAGTTATAATCGATTATTATAGTTTTCTGAAAACTCATATTGGACATGACAGGTTATCAAACAGCTAGAGGAACAGTTGCCATTTATAAAAATAAAAAATTACAAATATAGCTGATTTTCCCTACCTTCAAACATCAGCTAAGATCTCAGGTGAGATCTCAGGTGAAGTCTCATACTTAAAACTCACCTGAGATCTCACCGGAGAATTTTAAAAAAAAGGTCTCACAGAGCATAGTTAATTTTTCCTTTCTAATGATTTCCAGTCGTTTGGTATATAAAAGTAGAAATCAAATTTTTTAATATGTTTCACTCATTTTACATCGGGACTTATAAAATTGAAAAAAAAAATCCTTTGAAGAAAATTTTTTTTTCTCACGAAAAACGACACCTTTTCCGTTACCTTAATATTAACGTAGGTTTCAGCAATAGCCATTCATCAGATATGAAGACATAAGTGACATTTTTGTGAATTTAATATGGAATTAAATTAAGCTTAAGCTGACGCAAAATTTTAGGTAATATATTTCTTATAGCCCTCGGGGCACTAGTACCTAGTAAAAGAGTTTTTTAAGTACACTATGACTATGTAAGTGATGTATACAATCCTTTACAAGACACAACAAAATGGTGGATTACTTATGACGTCTCTACCTTTCTTTCTGAGTTAATTTTTGTATATTGTAACCAAAAGAAATAATAAAAATTATATTTTCCTTTCTCCCTAATATTAGATAAAAAATGTTGGGCTTTGACAAGAGTGTTGTATTAAAGTAGTCACAAAAAAATAGAATTAGTAGTTTATATCCTATAAAAAAAATATTTCATGTTTAAGGAATAATTACATTATATTTTTAGTATACCAAAAACCTGAGATGATAGAAAGTATATGGTCAAGAGGGCCACTGAAAATTTAACTGTATATATACGAGATAAAAGAAGTGAAGTAAATTATAAAGTAAGCAGATACCGCAAGCGCTAGCTACAACTACAGTCTGACAAATTTCTAAAATTAATATTGAAAGATAGTCAATACTTTTATTTTAAAATGAACAAAAAATAATTTTGTCAATTATGTATTACATTAAGTATAATTTGAAGCCCTACAACACTTTCAATGGATTAATATTCCTTGACAATACCTGACATATTTTTAGCTCACTAATAATTAACATTAATCGAACTTCACCTAATTATTTTAGAAGAGTTATCCATTATTTTCGTGTGTATGTGTGTAAATTATATTACATACACACATGCTTACCAACAATTGTTGCGTAAATAATTATTTGACATGTGAACAGCTACAATTAATTTACTCCTGATCAGATTCATATAACACTACTTATATCTCACTTACGTTCGTATTATACCTCGTGAAACCCTTTTATGATGCACATTCTTATCCACATGGAAGCGCGCGTATTATGGTCATAGCCCATTTAAATAAAAAATGTGGCGCAGCTTAATGTGTGTTGTAGTATCGTACATAACTTATTATATTTAACTCCTCAAGCACTTCTTTGTGACTTTCATATTGGTAATTGTCAAATAAAACCTAACCGTTCTGTAGTGGTTTCCATATTAGATCCACGAAAATGTCACTTATAGCTTCGTATCTAATGAATAGGTTTTTCTGAAACCTAAGTTAATATGAAGGTAACGGAAAACGTGTCGTTAGTCATGAGAAAAAAAAATTTTTTCTTTACAAGATTTTTTTTTTGTTTAGTTTTTTAAGTCCTGATCAAAATGAGTGAAAAATATTATAAAATTTGATCTCTACTTTTATATACCAAACGACTGGAAATTTTTAGAAAGGAAAAAATAACTTGTCTCTTAGCTGAGATCTCAGCTGATGTTTGAAGGTAGGGTCAACTTTTTCTACAACGGCTCCTATCTCAGATATGTTATTTCGCTTCGTTAACCTGCCTCTCGTCAGTTTCATTAATTGTCACGAGGGCGACGCAACGATGGTTCACATGGTGTATAGTATTAAGCAACAATTCGTTAGGCTCAACACCAACCTTGTCAGACTCTGTCTTTTTAGTTGTACTGATCAACGCCGGCTTAGTACATCTTAGTGTACATCTGTATAAAAACGCTTTTTCTTTCAGTTTCAAAACAAGACTCTCTTTTGCCCGAAAATCTGAAAAGGCTCTGTCTTGACTTTTACTTTGAAAAGACTCTTCCTTGCGCTTACCTGATGGTATCATTGTTAAAATTATTACGATGCTTTTCCTGCATTTAATATTAATTATAAAACTTCCTTAATAATCTACAGCATAAAAACAACTTGATTGTAATTTTCATCCTAAAAAGTATTTAAGTATTTTTTTAAATTTAAAATACTACGGTATTTTGAAAAACATTGTCTCAGAATCTTGCCAAATAATTTTGAATACTTATTAATCGAACTGCTTCATTCATTATTATTCTTCTGGCAGTCTAAAATTGAACAGTAGTAGCACACCTTATTAAAGGTTTGCAAACAATTTTAAAATTTTTACAACTATATTCTATTTTGTTTATCAAATTCATTTAGTTTTAGTAAATAGCAGTAGATGGGCGCTGATGATTGTACTCTAATTTTGACTTCTGCCTCTGGCTTTTTTCTAACGTTAATAAGATGTTCATAATTTCTTAGAAGTTTCCAAATACATAAATTATTTTCAAATCCTTAAAAGTTGTTTTAGTATTATAAAATTATGGAATGGCTTTGCTAAAAAAAAAGTATCAAAGTAACAACATTTATGTTGATGTATTCGACAAAAAAATTGTTGACGGCACATATACATTTTTAAACAAAACATAAATAAAAGAAATGAAAACAAACTGATAAATTAAAAAAAAAAAAATCTGTCATGATGTGGATTCGAACGTTAGATTGCAAAACGATCCACTATTTGGTGTAAGCCCTATCTATCTAAGCTATCCGAAGGACACGAGGACACCTCTTCGAAGTCATGTATGTTCATAGATATTTTTCGGAGCTTATCCTACAGTTCACAGCAGTTATGATGTGTAAAATTAATAAATTAGTGGTTAAAGATGTGCTGACAACCTTAAAAAATAATTAAAGCTGTATATTTTTTAAAAACATTAATGGATTTCGGAATGTTAAAAGTACGGAAGAATTAAAAAACAATGTATTGAAATCGAAAGCGTGCATATACTTATGAGCATTTAGTTCCACGATTTAATTAAATAAGATTAATACATTGAAGATTATAACATTGAAGCAAGAGCGAGAGCAAGTCAGTTAAATATATAAGTGTAGCATATCCTTGGTTGCAGTCAATAGAGAAGAACTGGTGTCGTCGCTTGCTTTGGATGTGCGCTCAGCTATTATTCACTGTGGGCAAGTGTATTGGCGTCACTTGATGGTAAAACAGTGCGTATTTCAAGACTTTAGAGGACACATTTTTTGACAGACGTTTTTAAAAAAAAATTCGTTTAAAAAATAGTTTATTTTGAATTTTACCGGGAGTCGCTATGACACAGCTAGTTTATCTTGGTGCCATTTAGTTTGAGCTTGCATAGCAAAATTCCTCATTTGAATATTTTCATACGAATCCACTCCTCTCCTCGTAGGCACATACCCCTACCATGCTTCTCAAATAAAAAAAAAGATGCGCCTGGTTTGGCGCACTGCAGTCAGCTATCTTCCTATACTAATCTCTGCTGATAGTCAATGTTGGGTGAGGAGGATATGAATTTGCATTTTTGTCACTAGGACCTATATATAGCTGCAGATCCTAGTAAGAAAAATGTAAAAGCTGAATAGGACGAGGGAGGAAGCCAGTGGTTCTCTCCAAATGTGACTGGGAAACTTGCGGGAAATTCAAGGTGGCTATATGGAGCAAGACACAAATCCCCAGATAACTCGACACAATTTTATGCACAATAACTTAATGAATTAATACCAAACTATTTAACCCAACAATCCAACGGGCTAATAAGCAGCCTCGTGAGTTTGAATGAATAATGCAATTTATTAATTAATAAAGCAAGCGCCAATCCCCACACGACCCAGAGCGCTTACTGGTCGCTTACTTAATTTACTATAAATAATATAATAAAGCAAGCGCCTATCCCCACACAACCAGGGAAACTTATTGGCTGCTTTAATTATTGATAAAATAAAATAATAACACAAGCGCCAATCCCCACACAAGCTGGGGTGCTTACTGGTCATTTAAATTATTTATGATTAATGAAATAACAACGCAAGTGCTAACCACCGCACAACCGGAGGTGATTTTTGGTCACTATAATTATCTTAAATCAATAGAATAATGCAAGCCCCCCAGGTCATGTGGGGATTAGCGTTCGCATTATTCTATTTATTGTAAATAATCAAAGCGACGAAAAAAATTTTAATAGTAACATTTTTTTGTTTCTTTGTTTATTGTTTAAAAATACTTAAACCCCCCACTTTCAGTGTTATTATACGGATAATATCATTTTGTACGGCTGATATACCTTACAAAAAAAAAGATTGTTAAATAAAAATATTATTGTAGCTGATTATAGCTGTAAATACAGCTATCATTTATAGTTAAAATAATAGCTAATAATTTTTGACTGAGTGCTGATAATTCATTATTAGATTTTTCGGATCCTTCGAGGCTTTTTGCCTTTCTCTTGTTGTTACCCTTCTATGAACTCTATTCTTTCTGCCGCAGTACGTAGGTTGACTTTTCTTAAGTCTTCTTCGGATTCCATATCTCGTCCGCATACATGTCCGCATAAAGGCTACCCACGTCTCACAAGCAGAGATTAGAAGGGAGATTGCCAGCGCCTATGGTAGAGAGTGTGTCGCTTTTTTTCCACTGATTTGAGCGCCCCGTCGCGGCAGACCAGTCGAACTATACGCACGTTTTCAGCAGCGGAGGGGAAGATCAAACGTGCGTACGATAGGTACCTAGTAGAAGGGGAAGGAATATATGTGCGTACACATGTGTATAACTATAAACGTTTTGGCTGCCTCCTGCCTGAGCTCTCGAGTCGAGTCCCTCNAGTAAGAGGCCCGGGTGCTGTAGGCATTGGCGCTTGTTTTGGCGCGTGTTATGTTATAAAATATAAATTATTTAGGAAACCGATAAGTGCCCCAGGTATTGTGTGGATAGGCTCTTGCGTTATTATACTCATTATAAATAATTAAAGAGACTAGTAAGCGCCCCGGGTTGTGCGTAGATTAACACATGTAATATTATTCTATTAATTACAAATTAATAAAGCAGCCAGTAGTCACACCAGGTCATGTGAGAATAGGCTCTTTTGTTATAATTTTATAAATTATAAATAATACGAGCGACCCGTAAACGCCCTAGGTTGTGCGGGGATAGGCGCTTCTGTTGTTTTTCTATTCATTGGAAATACTTAAAGCAGCCAATAAGAGCCCTGGGTTGTGTGGAAAGAGGCGCTGATGTGGTTATTTTGTTTATCATAAAAAATTTATGTGACCAGTAAGGGCCGCGGGTTGTGTTAAAGTAGGCGCTTGTCATATTATTTTATCTATCATAAATACTTACAGCTCTGGTTTTATTGATATATATATGATATTTATAATTTCAAGAACAAGTAAACAACTGAGGTTATGTGAGGACAGGCTTTCAAGTAATTGTATTTATTTTATAAATAATTAAATCATCTAGTACGTGACCCGGGATGTGTGGGGATAGGCGCTTGTGTTGATTTTTTATTTATTATTCATACTTAGAGAAGCCAGTAAAGGCCCTGGGTTGTGTGGAAATTTGCACTTGTTTTTCTATTTTATATACTATAAATAATAATAAAAAAAACAGTAAGCGCCCTGGATTATGTGGAAACTGGAGCTTGTTTTATTGTTATAAATATTGTAAATAAATAAAGGGATCAGTAAGCAATCTGGGTTGTATAGGAACTAGACCTTTTTTTTTATTTTATTTACTATAAATAATGGAAACAACCAGTCAGCGCCCTGGGTTGTGTTGTGATATTTGCTTTTTTTTGTAATATTTATCCTAAATTCTTAAAGAGACTAGTAAGTGCCTCAAGTTGTGCGGGGATTGGCGCTTGTTTCATTGTTTTATATATCATAAATATTTAAAGAGACCAGTAAGCGCCTCGGGTTGTGTGGGAATTGGCACTTGTTTTATTGTTTTCTACATAATAAAGAATTAGGAAAACTATTAAGCGCCCTGAGTCAAGGGGAAATATGCTCTTGCGTTACTATACTCATTATAAATAATTTATGCGACCAGTTAGCGCCGTGGGTTGTGTTGAAATAGTAGCTTGTAATATCATGGAAATTATTATAATTCTTTAAAGCAGCCAGTGTAGGCCCCAAGTTGTGTAGGGATTGGCACTAGTGTTATTATTTTATATATTATAAATAAT
>NW_019379510.1:673463-686850 GCF_000648655.2 Copidosoma floridanum | reverse complement strand
TTAAAACATAATGTATTGAAATCAAAATTCTGTGTATATAATTAATGAGCATTTAGTTCCACGATTTAATTAAATAAGATTTATGGATAACATTGAAGCCAGAGCGAGAGCAAGTCAGTTAAATATATACATATAGCATGTACTCAGTTGCAGAGTCCAAAGACTCTCAAAAAAGAAAAACTCGTATCGTCGCTTGCTTTGGCTGTGCGTTCAGATATATACAGCTATATAGCCGACATTTCCACTCCTCTCCTCGTAGGCGCACATTCGGTATACCCCTTCCACGCGTCTCCAAAATGTGCGCCTATATGGACATTTCCACGCGAATCCACTCTTCTCATACCCCATGCTTCTCAAATAAAAAAAAAAATGTGCGCCTGGTTCGGCCGCTTGGCCGCGGCGAGGCGCTCGAACCACTGGAAAAAAGTGGGCACACTCCGTAGCATGGCAGTCAGCAATCTCCCTACTGATCTCTGACGATAGACACGCTTGCGAGCCACCTGTGCTACGAAAGCACTGGGAGTTTTAAGGTCAGAAGTTAATCATGTTTATGGTGAAGCTCTGATGCTTGTCCTAAATATGGAAGCTCGCTATGATTATACGATTTATTTTGCAATCTCAATTTGGTATTTATTTGTGTTAAAAATAATTTTTATTACACGTCCGAAGACTTTATATTACAATTTGCATTATAAGATCATGTACTTACAATAATACATAATCCAGATCGTACGACCTCGCTATAATATGTAGAGATAAGTGCGCGTGTAATAAAAAGTTATAAGATAGCGTTGTCCATAAGCGAGAAGAGCAGAGAGATTTTTCACACAATTTTTTAATCATAAAAGGGAATTAAAATAACAAAGAATCATAGTTTTTGTAAATAGTTAATGTAGGCGTTTAATGTCAGGGAATTTCCGAATCTTCGATAGCTGAGTGGTGAAGCGTGTTTGTGTCACACGCAAGCTCTAGTTACCTGGGTTCGATTCTACTTGTCTGCAGACTTTTTTTCGGATATTAATGTATATCCGAAGCCAGAGTGAGTAAGTGTGTACAGAAGAAAACCAACTTGTTAACGAAATAATTTTTTATTCAAGTATAATTTTTAAGTACCGTGGGATCAAAATAAATACTTTAAGAGCTCTTTATGGATTAAGATTTAAAAAAAAGAACTCTTGGCGAACTTGTAAAGAATTTAAAAGAGGGGACATAAGTTGAATATTATAGGAATACGCTAAGAACACTTCAGGAACACTTTGCGAATACAAAAACAAGTTCCTTGGTGAATTCATAAAGAATTCTTAATGATTTGAGGTTGCCGTCTGGATAAAGAGTATACAAACTTCTGATAAACGGTTGTTTGTTCGCTTGTACTTTATTCAGTGTGAGATCTAGCAAATCATTGTATACAAAAAAAAATTTTTCTAAATGATTATGTAACACATGTTAGTAACAACGCAATCTCTTAAATCAATTAACCCAGTAATAATTTTTAGGGTGTTTAGGTACGTCTCAAGAAAATACGATGGTCTAGGCTCTGACAATAATTACTACAAAAAAGTTGCATCGTATTTCACATACTGATATAAATTACTCTTAGCACCGACTGACTATTTAAAATAGACTAGCTCCGATCTTTTGTATTAAAACAAGCAGTGACTGACAAAAAGTAATGAATTTATTATCTAAATGTTAAATTTTGAAACTATTTTAATGTAATTCAANGAGTCAAGAACACACATTTATTTATTTATTTTATGAAAAACAAAACAAAAAAAAAAAAACAAAAAAAAACAATTGTTCTTTGTATCTATTTTGAATTATAATTTTTGTTTAATATACTTAGCTATCTTAAGTCGGGAGGAAGTGTTGGCAGAGATTAGTAGGGAGATTGCTGACTGCCATGCTGCGGAGTGTGCCCACTTTTTTCCAGTGGTTCGAGCGCCCCGCCGCGGCCAAGCGGCCGAACCTGGTGCACATTTTTTTTTTTATTTGCGAAGCACGGTAGGGGTATGAGAAGAGTGGATTCGCGTAGAAATGTCCACATCGGCGCACATTTTGGAGACACGTGGAAGGGGCATACCGAATGTGCGCCTACGAGAAGAGGAGTGGAAATGTCGGCTATATAGCTGTATATATCTGAACGCACAGCCAAAGCAAGCGACAATACGAGTTTTTCTTTTTTGAGAGTCTTTTGACTTTGCAACCGAGTACTATGTATATATTTAACTGACTTGCTCTCACTCTGTCTTCAATGTTATCTATAAATCTTATTTAATGAAATAGTAGAACTAAATGCTCATTAATTATATACACAGAATTTTGATTTCAATACATTATTTTTTAACTTTCCCGTACTCTCAAAATTCCCAAATCAATTTGTGTTTTAAAAAAATTAGCCACTAATTTATTAATTTAACACATCCTAACTGCTGTAAATTGTAGGACAAGCTCCGGAGGATATCCATGAACATCTGTGACTTCGAAAAAGTCATCTTCCGTCCGTTTGATAGCTAAGATAGTTAAGGCTTATGCCCCTTTATAGATTGTTTTGCACTTAAGGGTTCAAATCCACTTCATGGTAGATTTTTTTTTTTTTTTTAATTTTATTCAATGTATCATTTTGTCTTCATTTCTTTTATTTATGTTTCGTTAAAAATATATATTTATATATATACGTAGTCAACATTTTTTTTCGGATACATCAAAACAAATTAAATTAATATTGTTACTTTGATACAAGGCAATTCTATATGTAATTTTATAATACTAAAATAACTTTTAAGGATTTTAACATAATTTGTGTATTCTAAAACTCCTAAGAAATTGTGAACATCCTATTTACGATAAAAAAATGCCGAAGGCAGAAGAAAACTCATACTTTTACTACGATTATATCAAATATGATCATTACCAGTAAAGTTCAACTTACATCCAATTATACGTGAATATTTAACTACGTACATATATTATATTTTTATGCTTATATTTACATTCCTTATCAATACCTTGTGGTTATTGCGTTGACAAAATTCGTACTACATATATATGTACAAACATAAAAGTAGATTCCTTAGTCTTTATAAATAGTGCGTATTTTAGATTAAAGAGTCTTACAGAGACTGAACGAAGCTTTTTTTATTCAACACATACTAGTGTTTCCACCACTTGTAACTCAGAGTATGGTTTAGAAAAAAAATTTGTATTCTGTGTAAACAATTAATCTTTTTACCTAAAATCAATTGTTATTGTAATTTTTCAGAAATAGTTACCAAAATTTTTGACAGTACGTAAATCATATACAGTTAACAAAAATTTTTTTTCCTCTGTTTGGAAGGTGGCACTATATATATTTTTATAGATGAATAACTTTACAAAATATTAAAATTTCACAATTGAAATTGCTCTTTNGAACAGATTTGAAATATATGTAAAAAAAATTTGAAATATATGTGTAAAAAACGGGTTTCGTTTTAGAACGATAGTAAAACTTTCAAGTAACTACAATGAAAATACTTTTAGAAAGCATTAAACATCAAAACAAAGTAATGTTCTCAACTTAAAATAACAGGTTCAGAACCAGCTCTGCGGCAGTAGTCTTCTTAGTTTTTTGTTTAAGCCTGTCAGAGGTATGCTGAAGCCAAGTCTTCACATGATGGCTACATTTTTGTTTCGTATACTCTTTTGATGATTTTAGCATTTCATCTGAAATTCAATGTTTTTATTAGTTATAAACTCTTAAATACAGCCAGAAACGAGTCTAGGTATACGAGGGTGCCGATGACGATGTTCGGGTAATCGTCACCTAGAGTTTTTAATTAAAAAATTTAATTAGACTCTAGCGAGAGTCTAGGTATACGGGGGTGCCGATGACGATGTCCTGGTGATCGGCACCGAGAGCTTTTAGTTATAAATATTTAAATAGACTCATAAACGAGTCCAGGTGTACGAGGGTGCTGATGACGATGTCCTGGTGATCGGCACCGAGAGTTTTCAATTTTACACATCTAAATAGACTCATAAACAAGTTTACCGACCGACCGACTACTTAAAAAAACGAACCCAATGTACATACATACATACATTAGCCCGTTCCCCGAAAAATTTAAACTCTTTTTATTAATTATAATAAAATACGAGTAATAATTATAACCATATAGTAGTTGTAGATAAATGAAAGTTGTGTCGGGATTAACCTCGTAACAAAGTGACATCAATTTATTTTGACGTTCAGGTTATTATTTGTAATTAAATAAATAAATCATTTGAATTTCGCTGGGAACGAATTAAGATATCAGGCTGATATATATATGTGCGATAATTTCAGGCAGTCGATAAAGAAGATTTTTTACATGAAGACTAATGAATTCTTTAAGAACTCTTGTTGGGCCCATCTCACATGACATAAGTTGATGAATTTATGAATTCTTAAGGTGTACTTAACGACGTAAAATTATATTTAAAAAGAATTCATTAAGAATTCTTTTGAAGACATATGATCACATATTAAATACATATTGAATTCATTCTAATGAATTCTTTAAGAATTAAAAAAAAAGAATTCAATTACAATTCACATTGTGTTTCCGTGCCTGCTGGGTTCGTAAGCCCAGAACAGAATGTGATACGGCTGCGAGCCACACTTTCCTTCTATAAATACTTTTATGTGGTCATTAAGTAAGTATAAAATTCCTTATAAGATCAATGACCACATGTTTTATTGAAAAGCTTATTTAGGTTCCCTGCTTTCTTTCGAATTGTGAGATATTTGACTACAATATTGATTATTATTATGATTATGTGATCAGTGTCTGCTTGTTTTCGCAAAAATTTTAAGCTCAAAAATTTCATGTAATTGTACGATTCAATGTATTAGAAATCAACTTCACTATATGCCTCTCAAAGACCTGGGAACCAATTCCACCGTACGTCCTAATGAGTTGGGAACCAATTTCATTATTTTTATGATTTTGAAAGCCAATTCTATAACGGCTCAATGAGGAATGACTAGAGAGCAAATCGATTTACCAGTAGTTCTTACATTATTATTAATATTAGACTTTGAAAAACTAATTCTTTATCTTAAACATTTTTTAATTAACCTTGGTGGGTAAACATTGACCAATGAAACTGTACAAATATATTTAAAATTGTTAAAATTAAACTGTGGTGATAAAAAATTTAATGTTTTTTTAATTGACTGACTATTGCTTTTTTCTGTGTAACGGGACAATCAGAATGATAATCAAAATATGAATCATATTTGATGATTTTTTACATTAATTTTTGGGAAAGGAAAAATTATTTTTAACCATTAACGGTCATTTCCAAGAAATTAATACTGTTATTTTACGACCATGATTTTGTAAACTTTAAAAACTCGATAAAATTATTTAAAAAATTCAAATCTAATTCAATTTTTTGATCCAAAGCACATAATAATTTATCGTAGACGTAACGAAAATAAATCGAAACATCAAACGGACATAAATTAAAACATGTAACTTTAAGATCTCTCATAACTAAATCTGTATAAATTGGGCTAATAAGGCTGCACATGGAAAATCCTATCTTTTGGTAATGAAAATTCATCATTGAACTGGAAAAAATCTGATAGAGACAGATTAATCTCGTTGTGTCAATGAAACCAAAATTTTATTATATACTTTCTAATAACCGTCACATCAGAATCTTTTTGTTGATTCTTATATTTAAAGACTTTATTATTAATATTAATACAAACATACTTTTTTAGTGTTGGTGAGGACATTCATTACAGTTAGAGGGGAAATGTAGAGAGTGCAGTGAGGGGAGCGAGCATGTGGCAGCGCCGACAACTGTTTTGCATGCATTTATATATCTATTTATAGGCGTCTGACACTGTTTTTTATTTAATTGCAAAAATAACTTGTCTATCCCTCTCAAAATTAAATATAATACCAGTAATATGGTATTGCATCATGTAAAAAAAATATGGATGAATTCTACCAACCATTTTTTCATGAATCCCATTTTATGTGATTCTTCCGTAAGGTTACGTGTTAAATTAAATTTTTTCCAAAATTTAACATCTAAACAACGGTGTTGTAAAACAGTCTCAAATTTAAAATCTAACTTTCTCACATCATTACCAATATCCTGTTGGAATTTCAGGAAGTGTATACCCAAAATGCTGTGTGTAATGAACATCCTTAATATGAGTTGTTTAAATATAACGCCATACAAGTACCATTCTTTTTGTAAAAGATTATAGAGTATCATGTAAACACTCGATCACTGGAGACTAAAAAATAGCTGTGGGAAATTAAAATCAAACAAAAAGTCGAAAAGCTTACAGATTTTTATTAAGTTTATTCTCATAGTCAACGAATATTTTAAAAAATAGTATGAGGTAATATGTTTTAATACAAACAATAGTTTGTAAGATCTCAAGCGATTGGTTCTTTTTAGACATGACTGCTCCACAGAATTGCCTTATGTTCTTGCTGAAACAATAACCACGCCTAAATAGTCTATTTTTGTTATGAAATAAGTTTCAAAAATCATTCAAGGGTGTTTCAAGTGATATTATCTAGTGCTGAAATGTACGGATATGAAGACACGTAAATCGACTATCTTCAAAGTTCTACTTCCGAGTAGGCTTCAATTAGATTTGTAGCTATGTTTTTATACTATTAATTGACAGTTTAAAACCCAGTAAAATTCATCAAAGGTAACAAATTTTTGACCTGAAGATGGTTAAAATGTTGGAAAAAAAAATCACTATTATAGCTTTAGTTTCTAAGTTTTTACGTTTTAAGTCAATGTACACAGTTAAAAAAAAAAAATAAAGGTATTTATCACTATAAGGCAATATTTAATCACTTATATCGATGAAAAAAATAAGGTTCTTAATGTCCTTTTAAGAAAAAAAAAAAAAAAATACTTGAAAATTAAGAACGTTGATTATTTAGGTATAATTCCAAAAATTAGAATCACACATTTTTGGTTTCAAGGAGAAAGTTGTAGATTTTCAAAAAATACAACTGTTTAATATCTTTTTTTTGTTTCCTTGATAGCAGCTTCATACTTTGAAAATTAAATAGGTACCTAGCTATCACTAGAATCTTCACAACTACAATAGATATATATTTTTTGTACCAGATTATGAGTTTAAAATAAAACTTTTTGAAAACATTAGATTTCCACTAATTTGAGATAAGTTTTTAATGTTGTTTCAGAAAGTCGTTGTAAAGGTAATTGTTTCTTGTTCAAAGTTATGAAATACGCTGGATTGTATAAAGCTTCTTTTTATAAAATCAATTAATGTAAAATAAAAAGTGTTTTTTATATTTATAAAATGACCAATAACCTTAAGTAGAAGAAATCCTAACTATCTTATCTCATGATTTACACACACACATAGATAATGTATTTGCTAACAACCTTATATAGCTACCTGCGTATCAGTACTTACCAACGCAAAACGGTTGCTGTGAAAGCGCGCAAACTCGTCTATTGACTAGTGTAGAAAGAAGGGAGAAAGAAAGTCTTGTTGTCATGTCTGCACCATTTCTCATCCCCTAGTTGCTCACCCACTTAGTATCACGAACCCGCTCGATCCATAATATCCACGTTGTCGTGTCAATACAGAAAATCAATATAGTATTTTCTTTGTCTTAAAAAAAATAATAGAAAAAATAAAACCTTAGAATAGGTAAAGTATTAAAATAAAGGAAGTAAAGAAGTATCAAGATAAGTTGTCGAAAGGTTTCGAGAAAGCCTCACTAGCATGCCAGGCTCACCAGCTCTTAAAGGTTGTAAGAAGAATGACAAGAGTAAGTCTGCTATCTATCAATAAGTTGGTCTGTGTGTTTGTTCTTTATATATTATATCTTTTTCTACTTAAAGTATTTTTCAGACTTACATTTTTTTTCATGCAAATATTTATATGGCTCTTTGTTTTTGACGATATGCAAGATTTACTGAGAGTAATGCGTATACTAAAAGCAATAGTTGCATAGTACAAAAATTAAATGAAAAATATCAAATGTGGGATGTTTTTTGGAAGTCTTGTTTTAATGGTTATAGTTTTCTCTGAGAATAAAAGGTATTATTACCACTGATAGTGTGTAATTAGTGGAAAGATAGTTGTCGCTATCGTATTTTTTTATATTAATACCCTATTATCAAGTCGGTGTTTAATTATTGAGGATTCGAGCTACAATGGTGTAAATAAAGTTGTCCTTTAATTTTACGAGGTTTCCAGAACTGAATTTTTCATTAATATACAATAAAGGAGTCTTGTATGTTTTAACAGTAAACTTTAATTATTACTACAATTTTATTTTAGACTTTTAGTCAAATTTAGATGTGGCAATACGACCCTCAACTCCTATTGATACAAAATCTTATCTGTATGACCTAATATTAAAAAAGTATTCAAGGATTGTGGAAGGAGGAATTAAAATAGAATGTATTACATTACAAAGGTGAATATGTAAGAAACATCAATAATTGTTTTCCCTGTGTCTTTACTTGCTCCTTAAGAAATCATGTATCTAAGAAATATTGCTGTGTTTCTGAGTTTTACTGATTTTCTACTGATAAACCTTTTGAGAGCTTTATTTATTTTGGTGTGTGCAAGAAGTCACACACACTGCGCATTTAACACCTTTATAATCATCGATATTTACATTAAAAAAATAATTATAAATAAACAACTAATATTGCATAATTAAGTTAAAGATTGTCATGACTTTTATCTCATACTAAATTAAGTTATAATATAATGTGTAACTGTAGGTTAGATTAAAAAATCACTTCAAATGAATAGACTCTCGATCTAACAAAGTGATAAATTTGACACGTAGGTGTTACGATCTATTCTTTTCTCGTTACTATAAATAAAAAACATTTACATAACTAAATTTAGAGTAACATTAATATATTTTTACAATATTCTTTCATTGTTTTAAAATTAAATTAACTTGTTTCTAGACTTATTAAAAAATTTTTAAACATGAACTTCATATTTATTAGAATAATATGCATCCATATTTAAAAGAAATTACAGTAATAACGAAGGAAAATTCCAATCGTGCGACATTTTAACTGTTAAACTTTAAAAAATGTGAATAAAAATTTACTCTCATTAAGATTCTATTTAAGAGTCAGTAGCCAATAAGTTATCAATACGTGAGCCTATATATATACCATAACGGTATAGAAAATAACCATGCAAAACTTATTTTAAAGGGACGCTTCAGTAAGTCACCACAAAATTTGTAATAAATGATCAATTGTATTGTGCACATTCGATATCAAGGAATGTTATTTCATTAAATGATGTGTATTGCAATAATTATTATAAACTTTCTGCACTGCATGTTTAGATATTGTAAACTATAAAACAAACTGCGTAAAAGATTTACAAGTTTTCTTTTTAAATTTGGTTTCCATTTTACAAAGTTTGGACTTCTTCTGGAAACATATTCTTCATAAAGTTAATGAAAAATTTCTAGAAATTATTTAATGTGGAAAAAGTTATTTACTGTATACTTCATACATTGGAACACGTCAGAATATTGTAAAAAAATAACATTTTTGTCTAAAAATTAGTCCCTTCCTTTTTGTAATTTTATCTAGTTATATGTAAATCTTCCACCGAGAAAAAGAACCCATAATTTTTACCGTGATTGTCCTTACAAAAATTACCGTGCAGACGGTAATCGAGGGACACAGGACAATTTTTACCGTGAAAACAGTAAAAATCATCTGGCACTTAACAAAAGTTTCCCTTGTTTGAAAACAATTACCACTAAAACTGTAAAGCACATCTATTTACCTTTTACATTGAACTTTTTATTCCACCGAAAAATGTAATAAAAAATAGCTCTGCAGAAGTTTGTTCGTTGTACTAAAAATATTTTTACTACATAAATAATAGAAAAAAGTTTTTTAATTTTTTCTTTCCGTTTTTTTTCTCTACGTGTTACATTATTTGTTTGGATTAGTTTATAAGGTAAGAAATTAAAGGATTACATGTAGGTATCAGGTACTTTTATTTTTTATGTATGGATACAAACAGACAGTTACGACCAATTTTTTATTATATAATTTTTTTCATCTGATGTAGTTAAACTGTGGGTTAAAATGCAATCATAGAGATTTTCACTCTGCACAAATATAAAATTAAATGAATATGATACTAATTCGTATAAACCAGAATGTAAATCTAAATAAACATCAGTAAACGCTTTTAAAATTAAATAATAATTTGAACTTTGAAATATGATTTTTTTAATTTGAAAAAACTTTATGCCATCTTCGGAGGGCAGCATAATTATAATATTGTCTATTCCTAAAGTCTTTCCTTCAAATTCAAAAAAAATTTTGTGTCTGTACATGCGTATATTATTTAAAAGCATGTAGAAAAGAATTATAAAGGTACGAAATTCCAGGCAAGTTTACAATAGACTCCAAAGTAGTTTGAGTATTATGAATCGCATTAAAATTATATTTATCCTGTAACAATCGAAAATTGTACGATAACTGATGTTTTACAGATATTGTATGACGGACTATTTACAGAAATATTTTGTCAGCTTAAGAAAACTCCAGCAGTTCGCTTTCCTTCTCTGTGCTTGCTTTCACTTCGGATTGCACTTATATTCCAAGGAGGACCCACCATAGAAAATATTCGAGAATAGTGCGTTAGTAGATGATGTTTTGGCTTGAAACTGCCTGGAAAAATTCGATTCAGCTCACTTAAATAATCACTTATAGTATATCTAATGAGAATGTAAGAATTAGAATAAAAATTATTACTCGAAACCATTTCTACTACAAGACACAATTGTTTTAATAGCCCCCACGCTGGCTCATTTTTCAGAACTGTGTGTGCAATCATTGGTCGTATGAATCTTATTAAACACAGCATCTTGGAAGCTGACATAACTGTTTTTTTCTTATTAATTTGATCATCACGTATGACACTTGCTTTGTTAGAAAAAGGTCCGTAATATAACCAACGATGTAATTATTTAGCATATCTAAAGTAAAACATTTTTTTACTTTTATAAAGTGGTGTAAAATTAATCCTACATCGTATTGGCAAACACCTTCCAGTGTACCATGCATGCAATCCACCGATAAATTTTTGATGCCTTTAAAGGTATGCAGCTCGTTAAATACATTTTTCACGACATTTTTCGGTAAAGTAATGGTTTGTTGCAATAAGAGCATATGCTTAGAGTGAATTTCTTATTTATCATTTTCTCGCATTTACATTGGTCAAGCCACTCTACAACTTAAATGGGGTAAAGTATTATAACTTTATAGAGAATTCCTCACAGTATTATTTAATTCCGTTCATAGTCGTTTCATGAAAGAACTATATGGTAATATCTCTTAATTTTAGGTTTTCAAGTAAATACATAAAAAAGTTGTTTAAAATAAACCTATTACTAAACACTTCATTTTCGTTAGTTTTGAAAAAAGAGTTCTACAACCAAATTCACTTTGTTGTTCCCATATATGATGTAATAAATTATAAAAAAAAATTTTTTAGGACCAATAGAAGCCAAGATACGGTATTTCCATTTTTTCAGCCTTAAGGACGTTCGGTAGTGATTGAATTTTCCAACGAATTTTTCTGAAATTTCAACCAGACGTTCTTATTGTTGTTACAATGAAGCTGTTAAAATTTCAAGAGGTTCGTCTGTTTCGTTTCCGAGATATTGAATTTCAAAGTTAAGTCATTTTAACACTGTCGCTTATGGGAGAACTGACTAAATCACAGTTTTAAGCAAATTGGGCCAGTGAATTTGGCCAATTTTTTTATATGTTACAGATAATGTTATTAATTTGATGTATACCAAGTTTTGCGACTATCGTCTGATTCGTTTATAAATAAAAAATTAAATAAAAGCTCGACCGAAACGCAACGGCAACGTCGCAAGTGGCGGGAAATTCAAAATGTTCCAGGATGTTGATCAGTAAATATCTCAATATTATTGTAGATATTTATGCATTCACGCATAAAATACAAGCTTACGTGTGTGCGTGAGTGTATGTACAGAACGCCCACCCCTTCCCATAAAAAACAATAAATGTTAATAACACGCTATTTATTTTTTTTTTTTAATTTCAAATTTATTATTTCTTCTTAAGATACAATTTTTTTGCACATTACAAAATCACATGCTCATAGTTTGAATCACTCATCTTAGAAATCATCCTACTTATCTGACATCCCATGCTGTATGAGACTTGTCAAGTCATTTAAAAATTCAAGTATTTTATTTACACTGGTAGCTCTTTTGATTAAAGGGCTTTGCCCATTTATTAGAAACGATCTTAAACCATCATTACCTTCCATAAATTTATCAACAATAATATTAAAATCTACTTTATTTTGACTTAGATTTTTAATCACTGTTTTGGGAATGATAGACGACATGGGGGAAAAAGTTGGCGAATACATTTTTTCATCAGAAATTCTTTGAATTTTCGCAAGAACATCTTTTACGGAAAACACGTTCGTTGAAATATCATCCCATGAAAGATATGTAGCGGTTAATTTTTCTAATAAATCAATATCAACTATTGCATTATGAGCGTTTTCAACAGACAATGTCAATAAGTCTTTTCCAAGATCTGAAAGCTTATGATTTTTCCTATTCGGAAAATGTAACAAATACTTACAGCTTTATCACAAAAACATTGATACACGAACGCTGTCGTAACCGACGCAGCACGCAGCAGACGAGCAGACAGTGTAGAGTGTGCAGAGACACCTGATGCGTGTACATGAACACTCACACATTTAAGACCCGTACGACGTTGCCAAATCTTCATTCATCGCTGGTTTCCCCTCACCGCGCAAATGTTTCCCCCCGCTAACACTACCGAACGTCCTTAATGGCTGCTCTAATTATTATTTTAACTTTCGATTCCTTGGATTCCCTTGTAGAATGTTCATTTAATAAAAAGTTCAAAAATTTGTGCATCACTGGAATTTAAGCTTGAAAAAATCGTTTGATAACTTATTATGTTCCTTCTGTTATGCTCTATGAGAAATTAAGTCCCTTGCCTGTGTATCTGAATGCCATATATACATACTTATATGTGTAGCACATCGACATACAGATTACTGAGGAAACATATTCTTCATAAAGTTAATGAAAAATTTCTAGAAATTATTTAATGTGGAAAAAGTTATTTACTGTATACTTCATACATTGGAACACGTCAGAATATTGTAAAAAAATAACATTTTTGTCTAAAAATTAGTCCCTTCCTTTTTGTAATTTTATCTAGTTATATGTAAATCTTCCACCGAGAAAAAGAACCCATAATTTTTACCGTGATTGTCCTTACAAAAATTACCGTGCAGACGGTAATC
>NW_019379510.1:620923-635512 GCF_000648655.2 Copidosoma floridanum | reverse complement strand
TGCGTCGTACATGCATATGTATACCTACGGAGATGAGGACATATGGGCTCTGTTCGGGGCAGCTGCAGAGCGCGCGAGGGGGCAGATGCTTCATTGAATGGGTCCTATACGGTGCGTGCCCTATACCTACTCCGTGTATGGTATATATAGAAACTTACACTCACTTACCCTCGAGGCCCTCTTTCACCTCCGTAATACTTACTCTGCTTCTCGTCTGTCGTAGGTACACGTACGTATGGAGTTACAAGCGTTTGGTTTCTTTTGCGTTTTGCACGTGTTGTTGTTGCTATACTTATATTTTCTATGGTTGCACGGGCTTGACCGAACGGATAATATTTAAACTGCATCGTTGAGTATTGGTTCATTATTGTTTTGATGTTTGTTTTTCTGAAGCACAAATTCATTTCATTTTATAGGGGAGGCAAAATCATTTTTCCTGAAACATCCCAAATGAGCCACAAAGTGTTTTTTTGTTTTTGTTTTTTTTTTCAACCCCTTAACTCCCTTGATAAGCTTTTCATTACTTCGGAAGGATTTTAGTGGTATGTGCGAAGCGAAAATAAAAGGGAGTCGTCGCCACGCGCTATAAAATCCCACTTCGAAAGGTAAAACAGCCAGTGACTGTGATCACGCGTAAAATAGCCTCTGAACAATAAAACAGTAAACAAAAAAACTGTGTAGAGGACCTTTGTTTTGAAGAATCGGGTGTACAGTTGATTTTGACAACTGATTTACACGCCATGTCGTAATTTTTTTTTATTGCCTCACTTGTCCTCCGACCGATTGAATTATACAAATACACCGTGTAAAAATTGTTCTAATGGATTGACAAAAAAAGAAAAAAGGTAATTTTCAAAAGTAAAAACTTTAAACGCCTTTAATTGTCTGTTGTACTATCCAAGAGTTATAATTGTATACTTACGATGTCACACAAAAGTTATAAATTACGTGCAAATTTGGTTAGTTATCAAATCAGTTGACAAATCATTGAATCCTGCTCTTTTTTTTTGAAATCCTCTTTTACTCAATCGTTTCACGAGTCATGAAGTTCAGTGCACACAGTAAAGCTTACACAAATAGGTATGTACCTTCCTACATACGCATATGACATATATATTAAAAAGTGCCCTTTGAATACGGCACTGATGGAGAGTATCGTGCGCGTCGAATACCCCCACTAACTGTGTGCATGATTGATATGAATCGAATGGCACAGCGAGAGAGAGGCAGCGACGGACGACTCATTATTTATAGTGAAAGGGAAGCTGTGCTTTTACGAAATTTTAAGCTTTGCGTACTGAAAGAGTGGATGGAAGAAAAAAAAAATTCGACGAATTAACCTGTACGTGACTGTGTGCTCGCGTGTGTATAGACCGCATGGCTAATGGGATTGATGTGGGATCTTTGGTTTCCATACAGAGGTATATACATGACGATCAGCTCATTAACGACTGACGGTTGATTAAAGCCTCTTTAATAATTGGCCAAGCGTGAAACCTTTTTAGTTTTGAATAAGAGAAAAACCAACGATATTGAATGCGAATATTTGTGTATTGGAAAATGAAAAAGCACATTTGCTGGTCTTGTGTAACCTTTTGGGTGTGACTCTTGGCCGCATAATGTTTCAAAATACATGTACAACCGAATCACCTTTGTATCACAAGTCCGCAGGCAGGCTGAGATACACAAAATTTTCACACCAACACTTGTATCTATCTCTCGATAGATAAGATTACACCTCCCACACTCGAGAGGTGTATACGAAATTGTCGGTCTCAGAAGTTAATTTTACCCATTTATCTCTTTTGCCGTTCAATAGTGGCCAATTCCGAAAATCTCTAACAAAAAAATTAAAGATGCACGGTCGTTGACTCTCGATTTACGGAGAAGACTTTTTCCATACAACTGTACATCCAATGAAAAACACCCCTCTTTGTGGGCCCCGGCTGTCCTATATGATGGTCCTTTTACCGATTCACCGGTTTTTTTTTACGAAAAACGAAGAAAAAAATCCGCTCAGAAGAGAGCAGATCTCCTGAACAGTAGTGGACCCACACAATATATATCTATCAAAATGCAGGTGACGTCACGTTGCGCAGTAAGTAATCTCGTACTCGCAGAGTCCCTCCGCGCTACGGAAATACCCTGCGTGAACAGAAAACACACTTTAACTTGCGTTCGGAGAGCCGTGGCTGTTGGTCGCGCTTATCGGTCGCTAGCTCGTTTTGCGTTGCATCCGGTTTCCCTTCCTCCCGAGTGTGTGCATCAGCTACGCAGCAACTCCACTCTTCACTCTCTCCCGCGTGTACTTACTTACACCGTATAGGTATGCCAGACGCGCATGTGTATACCTATACCTTACGTAGCCACGGCAACTTCTGGCGTTGCTCGGACTTACCTGTATAGTCGTCGTCGTTGCACGCTCGGGCGTAAGAGTGTAAATACCTCAGGAATTCCCTTACAATACTTTTGTTCGTGCGCCTCTTCGTCAGAGTTTGGACCCAACAGTCGCAGCCGAGCGCATATCATTCATCTGTATAGTGTGCGTGACGTCGCTCTCTGATTTTTATTTTTTTCTTTTTCCTCGCACGTTGCGTACATTCAAGAAAAAAAAAAAAAAAAAAAAAAAAAAATTTTAAGAAGGATGGAGAAATTAATTATAAGTAATTAAACTCATCTTCAAATAGAAAATTTTCAATGTTGTCGATATTGATTGTAGTTTCAACCGACTGTAATACAACCGACAGATCTAGAGGAACTATTTGCCTCGCAACACATTCTGCTCGAAGAGCATCGAAATTCTCCGTAAATGGAGAGATCGGTGATTCCCGAACTTCAATGAATTTTAATATCATAAATTTTGGATGTTAACAAAAAAAAGAAAAAAAAAGAAAAAAAAACTTGCCGATAACTGCAGAGTTTTCATTATAAGTTAATGAATGTATTGAGTCTGCCCAAATATTGTCGTCTATCAGTTGTTCCGAAAATATTTCATCCAAGATATTAAAAACACTAGGTGGCATCTCGTTTAAGAAATTCGGGAACTCCAAATCTTCAGCTGCCCATCGTCACCTCATATTTTAAGAGGATGCCCCTATCCCCACCCGGAAAGTAGTAGCAGTAGTAGTAGTAGTAGTTTTTTTTTTTTTGTGGAGGGAGGGGAAATGCATTGAGGCACACCGCAGGGACAGCGGTAGTGTGGGACTCGGTGGATTTTTTTTATTAGACCACCCATACCCACTAAAACCCCCCCCATGCCGCGTGGCTTTTGATCCACCCCGGAACCGCGTTAGCATTACTTCAGGGTGGAGCCACCAGGGAGACCATCGCGTCTCACAGCATTAACGAGCTAACTCGCCACCATCTGCTAGAGGTACTGATGCTCTCGAGTTCTGAAAAGGACTCGGGGTCTCTGAGGACCAGCACCTTGTCTAGCGCTTCATAGTACGCCGCCTACATAGCCAGCACCACTATAAGCTTAATGCTTTCCCTTGCTGTTAGGTAAAAAGTACCCACCACAGCATGGGTCCACATGAGCCTGTCTTTTAACTCTAGGCCTTTTTGTCTTATTCTGATTTCGCTTAGGCCTTATTCCTGGCCTCTTTCAGGGCTCTTCTGAATGAAGGGCAGCTCCCGCTGCCTGCTTCGTGCTTGTTGTCCGTTGTTGGGCAAAGGAAGTACCGTGCTGGGCCTGGACACTCTTTCTTCCGGTGGTTTGAGCTTCCACACCGGAAGCACAGCTTGGATCTGTTTTCGTTCTCACAGTTGCCCGAGACGTGTCCATATCCCAGGCATTTGTAACATCTTGTTACTTCGATTCTTCTTCGAATTCGGCAGCTCACAAAGCCAACTCGTAACCTGCCTTCCTCTTCTACTTGTCTGGCAGTTGTTTCGTCCACCTTGATTAAAGCCAGTCTCTGTCCTCTGGCATTTGGCTTTGAGAGAGTTACTTCTGGCTCCTGGCTCTTAAGTCCAAAAGTCCTAGCGAAAGCCTTTTTGACCTCGTCTTCCTCAACAATGGCATCCAGGTCTCGGACCTCTAAAGTCACTTTTCTGCTGCTTATTTTGACAGTACCTTGTCCGGCTACCGACTTTTCAATTTGCTGTGAGAATGCAGTAGCATTCTCTACACCTTTGGCCTTAATAAGTATGTCTCCTTTTTTTGTAGTGACAACACTTTGGATTGACACGTCAGTCTTATCTGGGTCAAAATTCGCCTTCATCGTCTTCAGCACCGTTGCAAAGGTCTGTCCTCCAGCCATCTTCACTACTACTGTAGTTGTGGCGTCTGCTTTTTTCTTCTGGCTTGTTTTGTCATTCAGGGAAAATTCTTCTTGTTTGCCACTAACTGTTTTCTTTTTCTTTAACGACATAGTATGCTGGCGTTTCTCAGGGCTGTCCGATGGGCTCCTGTTTCTTTTACTACGTTCTATTTGTTTTAGGGCAGTGTTCAGGGTCTTCTTCTGAACATGCCGTCGAAAATTATCTCGCCTTTTTTCCCTCCACTGCAGGGATTCAAATGACGACTTCCAAGCGTTTACGTACCTTTCTTCATCGTAAAGAAGGCCTTTTTTTAGCACCTCTGCCTCTTGAAGGTGTTTTAGCGCGGCTTTTAGCCCATTCTTAACAGCGTTCGCTGTGTTGCCGTACTTATCGTTAATTAATTGTAGCGTCTCTGTTATATCTTTCGTTGCTGATTTGACTTTATCAGCCAATTGCTGTTGCTTAACTCTAAGCTTAGCACCATCTTTTTCAAAAGAGGCAAGCTCATCCCTTGTCTGGTTACTGAATACTGACACGTTGCTGTCCTCGGTGTCGCTAGTGCCCATACTCGACAGGCTTCCTCTTCGTCCTTTGTCCGTTAAAAAAGGCCATGGAACGTTTAGCAGTCCCTGTTGGCCATGAGACACGTCTTTGCGGCCCCCCCCAGAATCCGTGGGGCCTGCGTCAGTCACCCGGGCTTTCACCGGATCGGAACTGACGGCGGATTCCCTCAGAGAGGTTACCGCCTGGGGTACCTGTTTTACATCGACGTTTTTCATTTTGGCATCGTTTTATTGTCGTACTGACCCGCGAAGGCCAGCACTACCCTTTTTTCTAAAAATAAGTATTTGGAAAGGGTTAAAACCAGGGCAGCAGCCCTCTCTGTCACCAGAGAAGACCGCTACTTGCTCGGGCCGGCCGGGAGTCGCCACTCTCCCTCAGTCCCACCCACGGAGACTGCCCTGGCGTTGAGTAACAAGTTTAAGAATAATGTTCGTGTGTAATGTATGTATTTGTTGATACACAACGGTCATCCCAGCGAGACGAGCGGCAGGCGTACAGTCCCGAGACCGCGCAGACAACCCAACAAAACGGGCTGGCGTAAGGCACTAAGGTGCCGCCATATAGCCTCCTCAGTGGTAGTAAGCCTAGATTAGTCGGCCCACCACGTCTTTTTTGTTCATGAGGCGTACAGCCATATCAGATGTGGTTACCCAGACTTACCCGGGCCTCATCATCCGGCTTCACCCATCGCCGGGCTCCCAACGCAAGCCCGGAAAAGGACCCGCCACACGCAGCCCAGAACGATCCGTAAGTGTCCCTGTGTTTGTTTAGTAAGAGTGTGTGATGCATGTATCTGAGAAGAATGTTCTAACCGCCGCTTACTTCTATACACGACGGGTGCTAGTTTTTGTTGGCCCGCATCAAGCAATGGAGTGCCACCCACGGAAGCAGCAAAAAGCGAAGACCAAGGAGCACAAGCAGAGCCGGCCCATGCATCCACACCGACGGAGGCATGGGGCACTAGTCCCCCGTCCACATCGCCGCAGATACACACGCCAACGCCACACACGCCCCCCGATCCACGCCCCCGACCACCACCAGAGAGATCAACCCCAACTGCCCATCGTCACCTCTTATTTTAAGAGGATGCCCCTATCCGCCACCCGGGGAAGCGCCCGGTATGGAGAAACTAGCGAAAACCCCACCCGGTAGTAGTAGTAGTAGTAGTAGTAGTAGTAGTAGTAGTAGCAGTTTTTAATTTTTTTTTTTTTTTTGTGGAGGGAGGGGAAATGCATTGAGGCACACCGCAGGGACAGCGGTAGTGTGGGACTCGGTGGATTTTTTTTATTAGACCACCCATACCCACTAAAACCCCCCCCATGCCGCGTGGCTTTTGATCCACCCCGGAACCGCGTTAGCATTACTTCAGGGTGGAGCCACCAGGGAGACCATCGCGTCTCACAGCATTAACGAGCTAACTCGCCACCATCTGCTAGAGGTACTGATGCTCTCGAGTTCTGAAAAGGACTCGGGGTCTCTGAGGACCAGCACCTTGTCTAGCGCTTCATAGTACGCCGCCTACATAGCCAGCACCACTATAAGCTTAATGCTTTCCCTTGCTGTTAGGTAAAAAGTACCCACCACAGCATGGGTCCACATGAGCCTGTCTTTTAACTCTAGGCCTTTTTGTCTTATTCTGATTTCGCTTAGGCCTTATTCCTGGCCTCTTTCAGGGCTCTTCTGAATGAAGGGCAGCTCCCGCTGCCTGCTTCGTGCTTGTTGTCCGTTGTTGGGCAAAGGAAGTACCGTGCTGGGCCTGGACACTCTTTCTTTTGGTGGCTTGAGCTTCCACACCGGAAGCACAGCTTAGATCTGTTTCCGTTTTTACAGTTGCCCGAGACGTGTCCATATCCCAGGCATTTGTAACATCTTGTTACTTCGATTCTTCTTCGAATTCAACAGCTTACAAAGCCAACTTGTAACCTGCCGTCCTTTTCTACTTGTCTGGCAGATGCTTCGTCCACCTTTATTGAAGCCAGCCTCTGTCCTCTGGCATTTGGCTTGAAAGACCATTATGAGAGAATTTGGTATTAGGTGTTTAAGAGAGTAACTTCTGGCTCCTGGCTCTGATTTCCAAAAGTCCTAGCGAAGTCCTCTTTGACCTCATCTTCCTCTACAATGGCATCCAGGTCTCGGACCTCTAATGTCACTTTTCTCTTACTCATTTTGACAGTACCCTGCCCAGCTACCGACTTTTTAATTTGCTGTGAGAATGCAGCAGCATTCTCTCCACCTTTGGCTTTAATAAGTATGTCTCCTTTTTTTGTAGTGACAATACTTTGGACTGACACTTTAGCCTTATCGGGCTCTAAGTTCGCCTTCATAGTCTTCAGCACCGTTGCAAAAGTCTGTCCTTCAGCCATCTTCACTACTACTGTTGTTGTGGCGTCAACTCTTTTCTTCCGGCTTGTTTTGTCATTCAGTGGAATTTCTTCTTGTTTGCCACTACCTGTTTTTTTTTTCTTTGAAGACATAGCCTGCTGGCGTTTTTCAGGGCTGTCCGTAGGGCTCCTGTTTCTCTTATTTCGTTCTATTCCCTTTAAGGCAGTGTTCAGGGTTCGTTTCTGTACATGCCGTCGGAAATTATCTCGCCTTTTTTCCCTCCACTGCAGGGATTCAAATGACCACTTCCAAGCGTTGGTACACAAATCTTTTTCTGTAAGACATCCTTTTCTTAGCACTTCTGCCTCTTGAAGATGCTTGAGCGTCACTTTAAGCCCATTTTCAACAGCGGTCGCTGTGTTGCCGTACTTATCATTAATAAGTTGTAGCGTCTCTGCAATGTCATTCGTTGCTGATTGGACTTTATCGGCAACTTGCTGTCGCTTAACTTCGAGCCTAGTGACACTTTCTACTAAAGAGGCAAGCTCTTCCTGGGTCTGGTAGCTAAATACCGACACGTTGCTAACCTCAGTGTCGTTAGTGCCTATACTCGACAGACTTTCTCTTCGTCCTTTGTCTGTAAGAAATGGCCATGGAACATTTAGCAGTCCCTGTTAGCCATGAGACACGTCTTCGTGGCCTTCCCCAGAATCCGTGGGGCCTGCGTCAGTCACCCGGGCTTTCACCGGATCGGAACTGCCGGCGAATTCCCTCAGAGAGGTTAGCGCCTGGGGTACTCGTTTTGCATCGACGTTTTTCATGTTGGCATCTTTTTTAATATCGTACTGACCCGCGAAGGCCAGCACTACCCTTTTTTCTAGAAATAAGTATTTGGAAAGGGTTAAACTAGGGCAGCAGCCCTCTCTGTTACCAGAGAAGACTGCTACTTGCTCGGGCCGGCCGGGAGTCGCCACTTTCTCTCAGTCCCACCCACGGAGACTGCCCTGGCGTTGAGTAGCAAGTGTAAGAATGGTGTTCGTGTGTAATGTATGTATATGTTTTTACACAATGGTCATCCCAGCGAGACGAGCGGCAGGTGTAAAGTCCCACGACCGCGCAGACAATCCAAAAAAAAACGGGCTGGCGTAAGGCTCTAAGGTGCCGCCAAATAGCCTCCTCAGTGGTAGTAAGCCTAGATTAGTCGGCCCACCACTTTTTTTTTGTTTATGAGGCGTACAGCCATATCAGATGTGGTTACACATAGACTTACCTGGGCCTCATCATCCGGCTTCACCCGCCGCCAGGTCTCCAACGCAAGTTCGGAATAGGACCCGCCACACGTAACCCAGAACAATCCGTAAATGTCCCTGTGTTTGTTTAGTGAGAGTGTGTGATGCATGTATCTTAGAAAAAAGTTTGAACCGCTGCTTACTTCTATACACGACGGGTGCTAGTTTTTGTTGGCCTGCATAAAGCAATGGAGTGCCACCTACGGAAGCAGCAAAAAGCGAAGAAGAAGGAGCACAAGCAGAGCCGGCCCATGCATCCACACTGATGGAGGCATGGGGCACTAGTCCCCTGTCCACATCGCCGCATATACACATGCCAACGCCAAACAAGCCCCCCGATCCACGCCACCGACTACCACCACAGATAGCCACCCTAGCTGCCCATCGTCACCTCATATTTTAAGACGATGCCCCTATCCGCCACCCAGGGAAGTGCCCGGTATAGAGAAACTAGCAAAAACCCCACCCGGGAGAAGTAGTACTAGTAGTAGTAGTAGTAGTTTTTTTTTTTTTTTTTTTTTTTTTTTTTTTTTTTTTTTTTTTTTTTTTTTTTGTGGAAAGAGGGGAAATGCATTGACGCACATCGCAGGGACGGTGGTGGTGTGGGACTCAATGGATTTTTTTTATTAGACCACCCATACCCACTAAAGCCCCCCCCCCTATGCCGCGTGGCTTTTGATCCACCCCGGAACCGCGTTAGCATTAGTTTAGGGTGGAGCCACCAGGGAGACTATTGCGTCTCACAGCATTAACGAGCTAACTCGCCACCATCTGCTAGAGGTACTGATGCTCTCGAGTCCTGAAAAGGACTCGGGGTTTCTGAGGACCAGCACCTTGTCTAGCGCTTCATAGTAGGCCGCCTACTTAGCCAGCACTACTATAAGCTTAATGCTTTCCCTTGCTGTTAGGTCAAGAGTACCCAGTGCAGCATGGGTCCACATGAGCCTGTCTTTCAACTCTAGGCCTTTATGCCTTATTCTGATTCCGCTTAGGACTTACACCTGGCCTCTTTCAGGGCTCTTCTTATTGAAGGGCAGCTCCCGCTGCCTGCTTCGTGCTTGTTGTCCGTTGTTGGGCAAAGGAAGGACCGTGCTGGGCCTGGACACTCTTTCTTTCAGTGGTTTGAGCTTCCACACCGGAAGCACAGCTTGGATCTGTTTCCGTTTTTACAGTTGCCCGAGACGTGTCCATATCCCAGGCATTTGTAACATCTTGTTACTTCAATTCTTCTTCGAATTCAGCAGCTTACAAAGCCAACTCGTAACCTGCCTTCCTTTTCTACTTGTCTGGCAGATGCTTCGTCCACCTATATTGAAGCCAGCCTCTGTCCTCTGGCATTTGGCTTTAAGAGTGCAACTTCTGGCTCCTGGCTCTAATGTCCCAAAGTCCTAGTGAAGGCCTCTTTGACCTCATCTTCCGCTACAATGGCATCCAGGTCTTGGACCCCTAATGTCACTTGTCCGTCGCTCATTTTAACAGTACCCTGTCCAGCTACCGACTTTTCAATTTGCTGTGGAAATGCAGTAGCATTCTCAACACCTTTAGCTTTAATAAATATGTCTCCTTTTTTTGTAGTGACAACACTTTGGACTGCCACTTTAGCCTTATCGGGGTCAAAGTTCGCCTTCATAGTCTTTAGCACCGTTGCAAAGGTATGCCCTTCAGCCATCTTTACTACTACTGTTGTTGTGGTGTCAACTCTTTTCTTCCAGCTTGTTTTGTCATTCAGTGGAATTTCTTCTTGTTTGCCACTGCCTGTTTTCTTTTTCTTTGAAGACATAGCCTGCTGGCGGTTCTCAGGGCTGTCCGATGGAATCCTGTTTCTCTTACTTCGTTCTATTTCCTTTAAGGCAGTGTTGAGGGTTCGCTTCTGTACATGCCGTCGGAAATTATCTCGCCTTTTTTCCCTCCACTGCAGGGATTCAAATGACGACCTCCAAGCGTTGGTACACAAATCTTCTTCAGTAAGACATCCTTTTCGTAGCACCTCTGACTCTTGAAGATGCTTAAGCGCCGCTTTGAGCCCATTTTTAACAGCGTTTGCTGTGTTGCCGTACTTATCATTAATCAGTTGTCGCGACTCTGCAATGTCATTCGTCGCTGATTGGACTTTATCAGCAACTTGCTGTCGCTTAACTTCGAGCCTAGTGACACTTTCTACTAAAGAGGCAAGCTCTTCCTGGGTCTGGTAGCTAAATACCGACACGTTGCTAACCTCAGTGTCGTTAGTGCCTGTACTTAACAGGCTTCCTCTACGTCCTTTGTCTGTAAGAAAAGGCCATGGAATATTTAGCAGTCCCTGTTGGCCATGAGACACGTCTTTCTGCCCCCCCCCCCAGAATTCATGGGGCCTGCGTCAGTCACCCGGGCTTTCACCGGATCGGAACTGACGGNGCTTAACTTCGAGCCTAGTGACACTTTCTACTAAAGAGGCAAGCTCTTCCTGGGTCTGGTAGCTAAATACCGACACGTTGCTAACCTCAGTGTCGTTAGTGCCTGTACTTAACAGGCTTCCTCTACGTCCTTTGTCTGTAAGAAAAGGCCATGGAATATTTAGCAGTCCCTGTTGGCCATGAGACACGTCTTTCTGCCCCCCCCCCCCAGAATTCATGGGGCCTGCGTCAGTCACCCGGGCTTTCACCGGATCGGAACTGCCGGCGGATTTCCTCAGAGAGGTTACCGCCTTGGGTACTTGTTTTGCATTGACGTTTTTCATATTGGCATCTTTTTTAATATCGTACTGAACCGCGAAGGCCAGCACTACCCTTTTTTCTAGAAATAAGTATTCGGAAAGGGTTAAACTAGGGCAGCAGCCCTCTCTGTTACCAGAGAAAACTGCTACTTGCTCGGGCCGGCCGGGAGTCGCCACTCTCCCTCAGTCCCACCCGCGGAGACTGCCCCGGCGTTGTGTAACAAGTGTAAGAAGGGTGTTCCTGTGTAATGTATGTATTTTTTGGTACACAACGGTCATCCCAGCGAGACGAGCGGCAGGCGTACAGTCCCGAGACCGCGCAGACAACCCAACAAAACGGGCTGGCGTAAGGCACTAAGGTGCCGCCATATAGCCTCCTCAGTGGTAGTAAGCCTAGATTAGTCGGCCCACCACGTCTTTTTTGTTCATGAGGCGTACAGCCATATCAGATGTGGTTACCCAGACTTACCCGGGCCTCATCATCCGGCTTCACCCATCGCCGGGCTCCCAACGCAAGCCCGGAAAAGGACCTGCCACACGCAGCGCAGAACGATCCGTAAGTGTCCCTGTGTTTGTTTAGTGAGAGTGTGTGATGCATGTATCTGAGAAGAATGTTTTAACCAGCGCTTACTTCTATACACGATGGGTGCTAGTTTTTGTTGGCCCCCATCAAGCAATGGAGTGCCACCTACGGAAGCAGCAAAAAGCGAGGAACAAGGAGCACAAGCAGAGCCGGCCCATGCATCCACACCGATGGAGGCAAGGGTCACTAGTCCCCCGTCCACATCGCCGCAGATACACACGCCAACGCCACACACGCCCCCCGATCCACGCCCCCGACCACCACCACAGAGAGCCATCCCAGCTGCCCATCGTCACCTTATATTTTAAGAGGATGCCCCTATCCGCCACCCGGGGAAGCGCCCGGTATGGAGAAACTAGCGAAAACCCCACCCAGGAGTAGTACTAGTAGTAGTAGTAGTAGTAGTAGTAGTAGTAGTAGTAGTAGTAGTAGTAGTAGTAGTAGTAGTNCCGGTTACCCCTAAAAAAATTTCTAAATTTGAAAAACAAAATAATGTTTCGGTTAATTTATATTTTTTTAAAAAGAAAGATAATACTTATAATGTTTGTCCTAGTCAACAAAAAACAAAAAAGGAAACAAAAAAGAAAATCATGTTAACCTTTTACTTGTTGAAAGTTTCTATATTGATGATGAGGAGGATGATAATACAATCAATATTGAGAACGATTTAAATACCGAGTATAAATATCATTATGTTTGGATTACACATTTGTCACGTTTAATACGCAAACAGTTGTCTGAACATCAACATGCCGCAAACATAAGTGGCTGATGCCTTCATTACTTTTGGTCTAAAGATAAATTGAAAGCCCATGAAGAAGATTGCAAAAATATGAATAGTTGCAAAATTATTCTACCTAAAAAAGAGAAGAATGAGCACATACTTGAATTTAAAAATTTTACATATAAGAACCGAGTACCTTCTGTTGTTTATGCGGACTTTGAATGTTTATTGGAATCCGTTGAAAATAAACGTGCGTATCAACATCATGTAGCATATTGTATTGGATGTTATATCAAATGCCGTTATTATGATAGTCAATCAGAGTATAAGAGTCATAGACAAAATGATGTAAATAATGATGAGACACCTGCTAAATGGTTTGTCAATATTTTTTACCTTCTTGCTTTAAAACTGGAAGAATTGTATAAAAATCCGATCAAGATGATTGATTTGACAACAGCAGAAAAGGTCATGTATGATCAAGCTTGTTTATGTCATATATGTAACCAGCCCTTTAGTTTAATTGATAAAAAAGTACGAGATCATTGTCATCTGTCTGGAAAGTACGCATATTTTTATTTTTTTATTTTACTGTAACAATTATTATTATTTCATACACCAAACAAAAAAATTTTTTTCTATTGCAGATTTCGAGGTCCTGCACATAGCAAGTGTAATATTAATTATCATAATTCACGAATGATACCGATAATTTTTCATAACTTAAGCGGTTATGATTCTCATTTTTTTATAAAAGAACTCGCGATTAACTTCCCTGGAAGAGTTCAAATTTTACCTCAGACAAAAGAAAAGTATATTTCTTTTACAAAATATGTTGGAGGAACTGATATTAATCTACGATTCGTGGATACCTTCAAATTTATGCCGTCATCTCTCGACAAACTGTCATCATATTTAGATGAAATGAAAATTATCGAAAGTACATTCTCAAATAATGATAACCACGATATGAATCGAATAAATTTATTTAAAAGGAAAGGCATATTCCCGTATGATTATATATCATCGTTTGAAAAACTAGAGGATAAAAGATACCAACAAAACAAGATTTTTATAGTAGCTTATATACGAAGCTCATATTACTGATGAAGAGTATGAGCATGCTAAAAGTATCTGGAATACTTTTAACATTCAAACACTTGGGCAGTATTCAGATTTATACTTAAAGACGGATGTGCTACTACTTGCCGAAGTTTTCGAAAATTTCCGAAACAATTGTCTCGAAGCATATGAATTAGATCCGGCTCATTATTATACAACACCTGGTTTAACTTGGGATGCCATATTGAAGTATACAAAGGTTTGAAAATATTTTTTAAATTATAATTCATTATAAAATAATAATAATATTAATGATGATAATTGATTTAAGGTGAAACTTGAATTATTAACTGATGTTGACATGCTTATGTTTATTGACCGCAGCATACGAGGTGGCATCAGTCAATGTTGTAATCGCTATGCTAAAGCAAATAATGCATGCATGGAAGAAGGCAAACGCGACAATATGGATGAAAAATATCTAATGTATTATGATGTCAATAATTTGTATGGTTAGGCCATGACGCAACCATTGCCTTACACTAGTTTCAAATGGATTGAAAATATTAACCCAACAGGTATTTTGAATGTAGAAGATGATGCTGAAATCGGGTATATACTCGAAGTAGATCTTACTTACCCCGAAACTCTCCATAACGCACACAAGGATTTGCCATTCTGTGCTGAGCACATGACACCTCCAGGATCCAAACAAAAAAAATTATTGACTACTCTGTACGACAAAAAACGATATGTAATACTCTATCGGGCACTCAAGCAAGCTGTGAGTCATGGTCTCCGTATAACAATAATCTATAGAGCCATACAGTTTCATCAATGTTCCTGGTTAAAAACATACATTGACTTAAGGTGGCTCCAGTGGCCTCACTGTTAAAATTATAAATAATCCAATCGAGGTTAATAAAATTGAATTATATTCTTTGAATTCCCATCTTTCTATTCGTATAAAAAAAAATTAAGGTTGACGATGAAAATTGTAAGAAATCATGCTTACAAAATCGTAGTTTTAAGACGGGTTAGATAGGAAATGCAAGCTTACGCGATATACAACCTACTGCTGCACTTATAT
>NW_019379510.1:578273-613028 GCF_000648655.2 Copidosoma floridanum | reverse complement strand
ATGGACTAAGCTGGGACTCGGGAAAAATTGAGTACACAGAAATAGAAAATATTTTACGGGAAAATCTTAAAAATGCTACAAAGATACATGTCATTGGAGATTTAAAAAAAAAGTGGCTTGAAAGATTTGGCTTTAAGGTCACTGATATGACAGACTATCCACCGTTCGAACTCCCAAGATTGGTTACTACTTGCACACATCACAACGGAGCCTACAAATCCATGTGTGCTCTTCATAATGTGAAGCGAATGAAAAAATTTTACTTTAATATGGAATGGGTTGATGTTGATGATGATGATGATGATAATAATAATATAGAGCTATAAGAATGCATTGTATTGTATTTTAAGAACAACATGTTTAACAAAATCATTTTGTAAATCATGTACATTTTTCATTTAATATAAACTGATTTTAAAAATAAAACAAAAAATGTTTAACAATTAATTCCCTACCACTCTACATTCTACATTATCATGCAACGCGCTCGCTAACACAAAAAAAGTTTTGTATGCATGTAACTACCACGTGCACAAGCTGCACACGGTTTTGCACATTCAAACAGCGCGCGCAAATCAGCGCTGCAGACGATTTACACACATTGCATCGCGTGCAAACTCAAACTGCGTTGCACGTCACCAGCTGGCGCATGCGACGCTACAGGCGCTACTGCACATTGCGCATAAACTCAAACAGTGCGCGCAAACTCAAGCAGCACTGCAGCTGGCGCACGCAACCTCAATCAGCGCACGCACAAGGAATGCGAAGAAGCCACAGATCATGCTCGCCCATTGGCTGCAGCAGGGACCACTCCACCCGAAAAGAGGGGCCGCTTGCCGCTGAGAGGGAGTGGGCCGAAATCGCCTGGTGACTCGAGCTCACCTGGGCCAGAATCGCCATAGCTTATCCACTCGGAGCGAACCTTTTTTCGTTAATGCTACTTACTATGTGTTCGTGCGTCGGTTGTAGGTGTGCCATCATGTTTGTTATGTTGAACCCTTCTTTCTCTACGGGTAGCGTTGTTATTCTAAGCAGGTCTAATTCTCCCTCCATTACCAACGGTATTTCAATGTGATATATTACTTTCCTATTAAGTGCTACCGTCGCTATTTCTGCTATTTTCCCTACATTTTCCTCTGTCGTTGTGCCCTCATCTTCTGGAACCCTGAGATCCGGCCTGAACTGACTTACTAGTATTTCTGCCTCCGACATCGTTTTTAAGGCTGCTTCCGGTAAATGCGACGTTCCTTAACTTGCTAAATAAATTATATCCGTTGCTGATTTAAATTTTGCTGCTAGTTTATCGGCCAGCTGCTCGAGTTTTTGAATTATCTCTGGCATTCTATCATATCCGCTTACCCAATCTGAAAATATTTCAAGCCCTTTTTCTTCAACATTTCCCGCTTTATCCTCGTATTTCTTTATTATTTGCAGTGTTTGTTCGTGACCACCAGACGCTATGTCTCTTATTTGTTCTTTGAGATATTTCGTTATATCAGTTGTACTTGTTATATTTAATTCCGTCAACTCCCGTATCTTATCCTTGTAAGATTCCGATATCTGCCCCTGGAGTACTTGTACTGTTTCTACTTGGTTGCGAACTTCCTGCCCTACTACTGCTCTGTACGCTGTTTCGACACCTTAGAGCGCTTTTATGGTCTTGTGAGTAGCTATTCTTATGCACCTTCTGCAAGCATCTTCTTTGCTTATTGTTACTCTGCATTTCCATTCTACCTGCCTGCTTGCTCTCACAAATGCATCCATTTCTCCGATTCTTTGACCCCAATCTATATACCATATGATTTTCCTCGTTTGGGCTGGCCCCAGATTTTCCACTCATATCCCTAGATTCTTCTCGAATAGCTCTATTTCTCCTGGTTGCATTTTTATCGGAGAGGCTTCTTCCCTAAAACATAGAATATATACTTTGTTTTATGATACCTACATTTCTCTTTTTCTAAATTAATTCCTTGATTATTTGAGAGAAAAGGGAAAAAAGAGTAGAAAAAAAAAAAATAAATTCCTCGGAATGTCACTAGTGTACGGCTCCCAATTACCCCCTCCAAACTCTAACATTTCGTACCAGCAATGTCAATCTCCAAAACAATGATTCTTAAGGACGGATAAGATCGAATTTTTACAAGTCAAGTCGGGAATGTGGCTCAACTTGTACATGTTTTCTTTTTTTGTATTCCCTTACTCTCTACATTTAACTTAAATTTAAGGTGTGTTTGACCGAGGTGTATATATAAATATACATATATGTATTTATATGTATCTATGTACAACCTATCACTTTGCGAAAAAATTATCGTATTCTGTCTGTCTATCGGCACGTTTGGCGCTGTGAGTCATTTACAACAGGAAGAATCATGTGGTACTGCAGATCGGCAATTGTCACACATGCTTTCCCTGTAAGCTCCCTCGTTTTATTATTTCCACGTTAATTTTTGCCTTTTCTATTTTCTTGAGAGGAGTGGGCAGTAAGGATTGTTGGATAGTTTGGCTTTTATTTCGTCAGTGCTTACGTTGCCTTTGTAGTGTCAATTTCTCTACTCGGTTTCCAGTGACTCTTGCCTTTTCCCTTCGGTCCTCAATACGTGTTGGTTTTGGCGTTATTTCCTCTACTTTTCTTATTAGAACGAAGTTCTTTATGTCACGTACTTGGGGGGCTGGAATTTTAAAATCGACAGATGTTTTGAAACGGAAGTGGTTTACCCGACGTCTCTTCCTCTCAAGTTTCCCCCCTTATCCCGTCCCCTTTACCTACTGTTCTTTACACACTTCCCCTCCCCCCACTATATATGAATATCTGCCAACCATGCCGTGTTACTCTTCTGCACACCTTTGCCCACCATTCCCCCTCACACTCCCAAGCAATTAATTTTTAAACAAATTTTAATTTTTTTTCTCACAATAATTTTTATCTCACTTCGAATTTTTTTCTTTTACAATTCTAANCTAACTTCGGTGCTATACAGCTAAACAAGAAATGAAAACAAAAAATTAAATAAATCAATATAATATAAAGGGAATTAAAACAACAAACCAGGGGGGATAAATGGGTCGTGGGACCCACGGTAAGAACAAGGTTCTTTAAACACGACATGAGTATAAAAACACAATTTCTCGGGGAACAAGGGGATCGCCAGACCCGTAGGAAGAACGAAGCTCTATAAACGTTAGTACTGCATTCATGTAGTTCACTAAACAAAAACTTCAAAAACGAATAAAAAATAAAAAATAAAAATAGGTCAGTACTCACGATGGTTGAACTTTGTGAGTACTGTATTTATGCACGACGTTCTCACGAATTTCAACCATCGTGAGTACTGACCTATTTTTATTTTTTTTTTTTTATTCGTTTTTGAAGTTTTTGTTTAGTGAACTACATGAATGCAGTACTAACGTTTATAGAGCTTCGTTCTTCCTACGGGTCTGGCGATCCCCTTGTTCCCCGAGAAATTGTGTTTTTATACTCATGTCGTGTTTAAAGAACCTTGTTCTTACCGTGGGTCCCACGACCCATTTATCCCCCCTGGTTTGTTGTTTTAATTCCCTTTATATTATATTGATTTATTTAATTTTTTGTTTTCATTTCTTGTTTAGCTGTATAGCACCGAAGTTAGAAAGCATAACGCTTAAGAACAATTAGATAGTTCGTTTACCTAATACTATAAAAACGTGNGGGATCGCCAGACCCGTAGGAAGAACGAAGCTCTATGAACGTTAGTACTGCATTCATGTAGTTCACTAAACAAAAACTTCAAAAACGAATAAAAAATAAAAAAAAAAAATAGGTCAGTACTCACGATGGTTGAGCTTCGTGAGAACGTCGTGCATAAATACAGTACTCACGAAGCTCAACTATCGTGAGTACTGAACTATTTTTTTTTTTTTCGTTGTTCAAGTTTTTGTTTAGTGAACTACATGAATGCAGTACTAACGTTTATAGAGCTTCGTTCTTCCTATGGGTCTAGCGACCCCCTTGTTACCTGAGAAATTGTGTTTTTATCCTCATGTCATGTTTAAAGAACTTTGTTCTTACCGTGGATCCCATGACCCATTTATTACGTTATTATTTTTGTGCTACCCCGCGAAAACGGTTTTTTCTTCCGTGAGTCCGATTGATTTTGTGTGCTGGCTGCGTGATTTTGCAAACCTATTGTATGACAACACTCGTTTTACCGGGTTTGTGGCGGTTGACGGTAGCGTATGTTCCATCCTCGAAGGCTCTGTGATGGAAGCTGAGATGCTGAAGCTGCTCGCAGGTGAGTATTATCCCTTTTTGTGCCTTCCTTTTTTTTCTCTTTGTATATATATACATCCATATCCATTTAATTTGCTTCCTCTTACAGTCCATCTTATTGTTTATTCGCCGGCGAGTGCCCTCCATCGGGCGTACTCGTTGGTCTCAAGTTGTGGTGCTTGAGGGGCTTACAGTTCTGGCCCCTATCACTTGTCCATCTCACGGTGCGGGATGTATTATGTTGTTTTCTTAACATTTGACATTGCTTTTGAGTCTTCGAGTTAAAAATTCTCCTCTTTTTCTTTCTCTAGCTGGGAACGAGATTGGTCGTGAACCCTTACGAGTTCTTCTCTCTTCTCCTCCCTCTTTGCGAGCCGGACTGGCCTACAGGCGCTGTGCCTCTGCCTGTGCAAAGGTATAAGTACCGGGGAGATGTCGCATGCTGCGATGTCTACTGACCTTCTGGGCGGTCGTTCACTGTCCTGTTTCAGGACTGCCGCTGGACTGCTCCCTTTCCTTCGTCGGGTTCCGTACTGCAAACCCACTGTAACGTCTCGGAGTCGGGGGCCTCGTATGTCGTGGCCGTCGGTTGTACGTGCCACAGTACGTTCGTCATGGTGGTCGTTGAAATGTCAGCCTCCGACCAAGATGGTTTTCCGCTGGAAGGGCGGCCCGTTATACGCGTAAGGTCTCTCTTCTTTATTATTATACTTGTAAAAAAGATTTCGATAGTTTGTATTAATTTTCTTTTTTCCTTTTGTAGGTCCAGCGGGGGAACAATGGACTGTTCACCATCTGTGCCTATAACCCGCCCGCTGCTTGCACAAGCTGTCACTGTGGTTCCAGCGATCGGCCCACACAGCCCATTGCGAGTGTATCCTCGCTGGTGGATGGGTTCCGGGGCTTGGCCATCGATCGTCTTTCTCGGGGACACAGGAGGGAGCATACGTAAGGGGTGACACAAAAAACAAAATAAAGAAAACAGAGAAGGAGAAAAGAAAAAAAAAAAAAAAAAAAAAAAAAAAAAAAAAAAAAAAAAATTATTTTTTTTTAAATTTAAAATAAACTCATTGAACAAAATAAGATAAAAAATATTTAACAATAACTTTTCTACCACTCTACATTCTACATTATCATGCAACGCGCTCGCTAACACAAAAAAAGTTTTGTATGCATGTAACTACCACGTGCACAAGCTGCACACGGTTTCGCACATTCAAACAGCGCGCGCAAATCANAAAAAAAAAAAAAAAAAAACTCAAATAATAAAAATAATGTATGTATTTACATATGCAAAAATAAAAGAAAATTGTAGTAAAATGAACGACTCGTGAGTATTATATGTATTATTTTGCCTTTCTGCATGTGCCCCACTTGTGTTTGCTTAGGCAATTAAAAAAAATGATACTTTATTTTACCTATTGTTTCTTAGATAAAATTACCTGCCATCGCCCATATAATACCCTGACTATGTTCCAGTATGTCTTCCTGTATTGACATCTATAGTCAACATTCTCTTGTTCCCTATTTTCCGTTGTATTTTTGCAGTGCGTCCGGGGGCCGCGACAATTTAAGCGAAGCTACCGGTTAAATTTTGTACTTCCGTATTTCTTTCTGTTTTTGCATATTTTATCAGGGCTTTTACTACGCAAGTTTTTTTATTTTATCCACGTGGGATATTCTCACCACGTCCTTCCTTTGAAGCTTGACATTCTTTTTGGCATAATTGATGCCAGTTATTTCATATAGGCTCTCATTTTGGTCGTAGAATTTTCTTTTCGACGGTTCTTTGGACACATAAACCATTTCTCCCTCAAGGTAGTACTTCGTATTTAATTTGTGGTCGTAATAATACTTTGAGCGGTATTTCGCTTGCACTCGATTCATTGTGGCGATGGTTCTCATCTCTGTCAGTGTCGTTACCAGCTCATTAAAATATACGTTCGATGTCTGGCCATTGGATGATGTTTTAAAGCTAGTAGGCGTTCTCGCTCTCTGTCCGAAAACAAGCTTATTCGGTGAGTACCCTGTTTTCTCATGGTCCGCAGTATTATATGAGTGCATGCACAATGGTAAGTGTTCCTCCCATTGATCTTCTTTCTCTACGTGGGCTTTTATGTATTCGGTGAGCGCTTTTACTAATTCGCCCATGTTTTTATTCATGAAATGGGTTCCTCGGTTAGACAGTAGAGGCTCCGGGGGTCCGAAACATGCTATAAATTTGTCGGTTATTGCCCTCACGGTCTCCTCAGCTGTTGCTCTCTTTACTGGTACAAGGACAATAAACTTTCTTAGCCAGTCCTACATGGACAAAATATGTGTGTAGTTATTCATTGATGATTTACTGATTGGCTCGTAGTAGTCTATTGAAATTTTTTCAAAAAGTCAGCTTGGTGTGTCCGTTCTGAGCAAGGCTTGTTTTGTTATAACCCCAACAAGTTTTTTCGTCTGACATGAAGGGTATCCCAAAATGACTTGCCTTATGTCTGGGCGCATGTTTCTCCAATAGTAGTCTTTTGCGATCATACGATATGTCTTATTCATGCCTCTGTGTGCGCCTATTGCTGCTTCGTGGTACTCTTTAATTATTTTCAATCTCTGACTCGTCGGTGGAATTATTAGTGTGTTGGTGTATAGCACTGTAGCTAATCTAGTGTCTTTGAATACTTCTTCGAAAATATCGACAAAGTACTCCCATTGGGTAAGATTAAGAATCGCTAGATCTCTCATAATTCCAGTTGTCTTAATATTGTTTGCAATTATTACGTCTCTAAGAGCTTTAACACACTTCTTAATATTCGACTTGAGCGCCGCTTCTTCAAAATGCTCCTTTACATACATGTATATAACTGTTGCCGATAGAGATACGGCAGAGACAAAGATTGCGCGCAATCAGAAAAAAGGGCATTTAATAATAATTAAATTCATGTTAACACCACGCCTGGCATGCAGGTCTATGTAAGTGTACGGTCGGGCAGAAAAACGCGTGAGAGAGACTAAGCTGACTTGTAAGCTGCGCAACTGGAGTGGGCCTCGTCCGGCGCGAGAAGTGTCTTATGGTCGCCAGGCCAACATTGAAATTATGGACCTCTGTTCTAGATGTGAAGGTCAACAGTGTGTACGAGTTCCGTGAAGTGACTCGGGGCTGACAGGCCAAGAGATGCCACTCCGGGCTGCATAAGTATTTTGAATGGTTAACCACGTCGGTAATATTGCTCGCCCGTAAAGGAGCCTTAACAATGTAAAACGTATGTAAATGTATATGTATTGCGAGTAGGGGGGGATAGGGCGCGTCGCAGCGCGAGGAAACGCTGAGCAGTAGCTCACAGACAGCGAGACTGTAAGGTCCGTATCCGCCTCTAAAGGGCCATGTAAGATTTTCTTTTAAAATAACATATGTATTTTATTAACTTCTATTTGTTCTTGTGTTTTTCATTTTTCACCCTTCTTATCGTCAACAATAACCGTTACTTTTCTCTCTTTAGTACTTTTAGCTTCACCTACGACTTTTTTCTCGTTGTTCATGAGCGTCGGATTTATGTACCCTCTTTCATGTAAAGCATCTATCGCTTCCGTATTGGGTACCACTTTCGTTACCGTCATAAACACTAGATTTTCGAGATACTTAAAGGGATAGTTTTCAATTTTGCTTAGTTTTTGGCACAGGGATAGGTCTTCCCCCTCTTTTGGTGCCCATGGCGGCCTCTCATTTCGCAGGCGTGTTCTACACACCGTGTACTTTTCCATCGATGAAGAGTGTGTGATTGTGTTAGTTTCGTTCTCGCTCTCTGTTTCGCATAATGCGTTATTCAATTCATTAACCTACCCTACCTCTCCTTCCAATGTAGTTTCAGAGCTTTCGTCATCGCTGATAGTCGGCTGTTTGTCTCCTTCTCTATCTTCTACATACATATCCGTGTTCATCTCTTCGTCGGTGGGGTTTTGCTTTATTCCTGATTGACTTTCGTTATCCCTTCCTCGCTCACGTTGATATGTTCTTCCATCTCTTTCTGGCTCACTTGCGTGTTCTTCACGCCTTTCACAACTACTATCGTCATCGTTTTGTGAATCATTTTTTGATTCGGTAATAGAATTTTGTCTTCAGGGTATGTCATAGGCATTCTTGCCGTTACCTTCTAGATGCAAGTGGCTGACTCCTTCTTTCTCCATTGCAATATAGTGCGTATAAATATAATTTTCCCGATTTAATTTAAGGTGTACACACACGTTTCTTTTAATTCTTGCGAAAATATGTATATATATTTTTCATTTCTATATTCTGTACGCTACATTAGTATGTTTTCTTTTTTTTCTGGCTCTCTACACTTTTGTAGGTATTCTGAATTTTTTAATATCATTCTCAGCTCGTCAGTTGAGAGACTGAGATTAAATAAAAATATTAGGCTACAAAATAGGCAATTTCCCGGTGGGTCATGCGGTAGTCCTGGCACTTTAAAAAGTATTTTATGAGGTTGAATGCATTCATTCGTTTCTCTTTGTGTATTATCGTTAAGATATGCCAGCCACTTATCTGTCAGCGCCGTTGTGTCTGACGGTATGTTGGGTTCCTTTACTGTTTGATCCCCAGTTCTTTAAACTGGACTTGCTTATCAATTTTACGCAACGTTGGATCTGTTTTTTCCATTTTCTCTAGTGACGCTTTTCCCTCTAGTATTTTTTCGTTGGGCTCCCACACGTCAATCCTCATTCCCGGCCTTCTCTTTACATCTCGCCTCCGTACGTCGATCATGACTTGCGTCAGCAGTTCATCTGATCTTCCTTCCAATAAATCGTGTATGTCCGGTTCCTTGTTTACCTCTGCTGTTGGAGCGAAGTTTTTTTCTGAACTCCCTGAGAGCTTCGCCGACTCACGATCTTCTTCTTTCGCGTTTAGTGCCGTTGTACTATGAAACGTTTGTGGTTTATCACAATTAGCTATTACTATTTCCTTCAAAGGGCTCATTGTTGTCAGCATAAAAAATTCGGCTTTTGTCTGTTTAATGTATCCAGTTGTCTCTAGCGCAATTCGCTTCCTTTCCTCCATTAGTACTGCTGCTGATGTACTCGTCGTTTTTACTCCCTTTCGGAACCCTGGTTCTTTTATAATATAACCTAATTTTTTATTCGTCATTCCTTGGGATATTATATCATCCCCTGCCGTAGCAATCGGTCTCGCCATTTATTTTAACTTCATCGTCTGATGTATCTGAACCTGTGCCTTCTATTTTCATATCACGCTTTTTTTCATTCTGTCCCTTACATAATTGTTTTTTCCTTGCACCTTTTTATTACATTCATAATTATCATTAGTGAGCAGGTTATTCGCTGTATGCTCGTACTGTAGTGGCTCCCCTTCACTCTCTCCTTCCTTCGATCTCTCTTGTGCCTGATCGGCTCTCTCCGATACTTTAAAGCTTCTGCTTCAAAAACACATTTCCCAGAAGTCTCAGTACCACCTGTTACCTCGTCTGCTTCCGTTAACTCTCAAGTGTCTTTCACTTTCCTCGCCTCTTCAGCCGCCAAGCTTGCTTGTATCAGCTGTCAGCCCCAATCATCGAGTCCCGTACTGTGATTTTCTGATTCACTATTAATTATTACTGGTGTTCCACAATTTGCAACAATAATATCTTTTGACGGACTCTCGTTGCGTTCCGTAATAGGGTACGGTGCTTGCTCATGACTTTTCTGTCCCTTTGGTACGACCTCATTTTTTTTATCGCTAGTGTGCTTGTTGAATTTACTCCATGTTGCACTCGGTTCTTCCTTCGTATATAGGCTAATCTATCGTTCACTGGCCCCTGAAAAATAATTTCATCCGTTGCCTCCGTGTCGGTTTCTGTTTTTAAATTGCTAACTATAATATTCTTTCTTGGGTGACCTCGTTTTCTCACTATTTTCCTTATTTTTTTGCTTAATTTTTTGTTGATTCCTATGTTTTCCTTGGATTCGGAATCTCCTCCACCATCAGCTTAACCATCTATTTTCGTATCACATTTATTTCCTTTCCGTCCATCAAAATTTTGTTTTTTCTTCTGTACTTCCTTATCTGAATCCTCTGAATCAGAGTAAATATATTTCTTTTTTTTTAGTATTTCCCTGAATACGCTGTTTACGGGTCGGTCGTATTTTACAAATGCGCGCTGGAGGTCCATCGCTATCGGCTAGTCGTTTTTTCTCCTGTTCGTCCGCCAGCTGATACAGTTCTTGTCATGGCCGTTCAGTGCTTATTTCTGCCTCTCCTTTTACTAAATTTTGAGAGAGTGCGTCAGATGCTTTATTTGAAATGCCTTGCTGACATACTGCGTGAAACTCGTAGCCTCGTAGTTCCGCTTTTAGCCTGTTAAATCTTATGTCAGGCTTTTTTGATGTATGATAATGTTTTAGTGGTTCATGATCTGTGACCACTGTAAATTTTCGCCCAAATAAGTACGGCCGAAACTGTTCTTTTGCAAACACTATAGCCAACAGTTCCTTATGATACGTTGGGTAGCGTAATTCGCTCCCTCGAAGGCATCGTGAAGCATATTCACACGGTCTATCTTTCCCCAGTTCGCCTTGGCTTAATATTGTCACTATTGCGTAATCTGACGCGTCCGTTGTAACTATAAAAGGCTTGTCTAGATCAGGTGCAATAAGTACTGCCTCACTGCATAATGCGTCAACTAGTGTTCTGAAAGCTTGCTCCTGCTGCTCTTCTCATTTGAACTCTATTCTTTTTCTCAAGAGTTTAGAGAGTGGCTGAACAATTTTTGCATAATTCTGGATCAATCGTCTATAATATCCGACAAATCCAAGAAATCGTTTGGATTTTTTTCGCATTCGTAGGTCTCGGGTATTTCTTCACTGCTTCGGTTTTTTGGGATCTGTTTTTATTTGTCCGTTTCCTACTACGTATCCCAGTACTTTTGCCGCGCGTTTCAAAAATTGGCATTTTTTCAGCTCAATTTTTATGTTTGCTTTCGAAAGCCGCTTCAAAAGTCTAACAAATCGCCTCCCGTGATCCTCGAGGTTCGGAGCAAACACCATGATGTCATCCAAATACACTTTGATTTCATGACCTTGTAGACCAGCCAAAGCGAGTGACATCGCTCTTAAAAATGTATTGTGCGAGTCCATATATCCGATTGGCATTTTCTTATACTGATATTGACCGTCCGGCCCAGGAAAAGCTGTTTTATGTGCGTCATGCTCGTGAATTTCTATTTTTAAAAATCCCTGTTTCAAATCGACTACTGTTATGTATCAAGCTGACGATAAATGCTCGAGTATATCGCTTTGGAATGGTAAGTGATGGCAGCTTCCTACAGTAATTTCGTTGAGCTGCCTAAAATCAGTTACCACGTGCTAATGCTCCTCCCCGTCTGGCCTCGCATGCTTGGGTACAATCCACATGTTAGAACTGTGCGGCAATTTCGAAGGCTCGACGATTTCTTGCTCGAGCAATTTCTCTATCCCTTTTATCATCTGTTCCCTTAGCGCTAGTGGGTACCTATAGTGCTTCGCCGTCACGGGTTTTTCCGTCGTAGTTATGTTGCGGTGTTCCAATACATGAGTTGCTTTCAGTAGTTCTACATCTAGGCCAAATACAAATGGATTATACTCTATGAGTTTCCAGACGTGCGATTTTTCTTCCTCATTGCAGCTTAAAACATCAATAAGCTGCATTATTTTATTGATTCTTGCTACTTTTTCTTTATCGGAATGAAAAACTATTTAAATTATTAGTGTTCTTGAAATCACCATTGTTCCCGCCACTTGTACGATAATTTGTGACGCTATATTCAACTTTGTTCATTTTTTTTCTTTCTTGGCCATTTGCCTCAAAAAGTCTTATAATCACTTTAATAATGCCCTGAGCGTCGCACAGTGGTCCAGAAAGCCCGAAAAATTCTAAAAATTTGTGCTTCCAATGAATTTTTTTTTTAAATTAAACGTTTTTGAGCTTATTTTGTTCCTCAGAACTTAAGCTACAAGGATCCAAGTCCCTCGGACAATTCACTATTTTTGATATATATGTATTTCAGGTATATATACAGCAACTTTCGATAGTCAAAATACTCTGGATACATAATGCGTTGTTAAAGATAACCGATTTGTACAAAAATGGCTATACGGGGGTTTTTGGGGTCTCTGATAACGAATTGAAGGTCAGAATTTAAACTCTCAAGACGGCGGATCCAGAATGGCAGACAAAATTCTTAAATTAAACCGATTTGTACAAAAATTGGTACACAGCGGCTTTTGGGGTCGCTGATTACGAATTGAAGGTCAGAATTAAGAATTTCAAGATGACGGATCCAAGATGGATAAATTATTGAAAATTACCCGTTTACTGCTAACTTTGAGATGTAAATATTTTAGGGTTTTCTGATTACGAATCTAAGGTCACATTTTCTGATTCGAAGATGGCGGATCCAAGATGGCAGACTAAACTTTAGAAAAATTGCCAGAAAATGCCTCACAATCTCTGCCTCTACTGAATTTTGACTGGATTGAGGTTTTTTTGGTTTACGTTACTTCTTACATCGAAACCTACAATGATTCCATTTCCTTGGAGAAGTGAAGTTAAAAAATATATGCGTATGTACAGGAAAAATTTTCGTACTTTGTGAAATTCCGACGTTCGGATCAAATTTTAAACTAGTTTCAGGTATCCCAGTAGGCTGAACTTCTAAGTAAATGTTTAGTATTGAAAGACAATAAATGTAAGGTTACTAAACAATATTCAGGATACAATATGGTGGCCGATACAAAATGGCGGATTATCTTTTGTCTCACAACCCATTAGACATGGTGTTTAAAGGGAAGGGTAAACCGAGTATAACATATGAATAGAACGTAACCCGTTTATAATCTAATGACGCCATAAATGAATATTTGAAGAAATACATATTATTCATCAAGAGGAACTAATTTCGTATCTGCAAGTATCTGTTCATTAACTAAACTGTTCTTGTATGATTAAGAACTCTTGTATTCAGATAATTTTTCACTTGTATCTTCCATCGATGTATCTGTAGATGCACAGTTAACCAACAAGTTATTTTCACATTTCTCTACAGAGTTTTTATTTTTGCGTTTAAGCAGAGATATCATTTTGTCTGTCAGATACGTACTCTGTTTTTCAGGAGTCTCACGACGTAACGAGAAAAATGGATCAGAGTTAATAATCATCAATCTCTGGAAAGTATCTGTATTAGTTGCCTTTCTTAAAAAAAATTTTTAAGTTCGGGTAACAACATGTTTAAGATAGTACAAATTATGCTTAACATTGTTAGAGTTTTGAAAAATTGGTTGTTCTTTGAAATAATAAAGGTTGAAAAAATGATATCTTACCTATAATGTTTTCTCGACAAACTTTTCACGAAAATATTTAACATTTCTCTGACTGCATTCTTGAGCTTCCTCGGAAAGCATACCAATTGGTACAAATAATGATTTCATTATCTTGTGCCCATGAATTAGAATCATATGTAGTGAGAGTGGCATCGTGTATCAAGAATAGTTGTCCACGTGAATTTCCGCTGTTTTTAAAGAATACACTCATTTGTTCACCAGATTATACAACGGCCAGAATAACCTTAAAACGTCTTAAAAGTTTCGCGTTAAACCCTGAAATTTAGTTAATTTGTCTATATTATACTACTTTGAAATATTCGTTTTAAGAAAAACATTGGTAAGAAATAGCCTTAAACCTCTTACTTCAAATACAGCATCGACATTATTAAAATTTTTTTGAGCTGTGTTGCCGGTATTAGTATTACCCGCGCCTTGAGTCGGCGCATCGACTAATTTTCTTAGTTTCTTCATGAGACCATCTTAAATTGAATTTTTTTTTTGCACTATTTCTTGATTCTCCTTCTTTACCTTGATCATAAAAATTAATTATACAACCTCATGCGTTCTTATCATAGGTGAATAGGAATAATTTTTGTAAAGTGATTGTCTTAAAGTCAATAAGGTCTATGTTTCTTCACATTAAGGGGGCTCCAGCGAGCACTGGTACCAATCCAAAAACTATTTGGTTAGTTGGTATCACTGCTGTGAGTATATATCTATATGTACGTGTATATATATGCGAGCAGGCGAGCACCATCATCTATATATATGATGTATCCATACCTATGGTACACAAACAGCAGCTTCTATCACGTAAAGAGCGTTTTATTTAGAATTAGTTTTTTTGTGTTATAAAAACTGTAAAAGTTATCAAGACTTGCAGGATGCTGAAATGATTTTGTAACAGCAAAAAAGAAATAAAAAAGTAATTGATGACAACAAACAAAAATTAAGTGTATTAAAAGGTGTTATTAATGATAAGATAATTTATAAAATGGCCAAAGAATCGATATCAACAGAAGTATTAGTAGATGCATATAAAAAAGATCCTACAAATGGTATCAACTTATTATTGTCAATGAGTGTAAATAATAAAGTTAGAGTTACTTCGAATGTTAAAATTATTGACGCAATTTGTGATAAAATACAAAATTATTGCAGTTGAAATTTTTCAATGTTCTATTTTATTAAAAAAAAAGTAAGTGTTAGTAATTCATAGGAGAACACGATTAAAAAAGAGTTACAAATGACATGAATCCTATGTAAGTACTTGCAGTGTAATTCTGAAATATTCAAAAGCGCGCGCCTTACAAAAAACAAGATGGCATCCCGTCATGACCCTGCTAATTCAATGACTTGATCAATACTTTACGAAATATCTTAAATATTTCCAGGCTTACCTATATTTTTGAAGGTACCATCTGAAAGCAGCTGAGATGTTTCTCTATAAAAAAAGTTACAATTCCGGATATGTAACTCCTCGATTATTGTTAGAAAATATCGATGTTTTCACGTTGCTCCATGAGAGGCTATGTATAATGTACGAACTTTGAGAGCAAATATCTCAAAATTTTCCAGGGTTAGAGGGGTAAATAAGGACACCGTTGGAATCAGCATCTATCAATTAAGCTACCTGTAACCTCCTAACTCCTCCCACTGGAGCCCCCTTAATTAAGAAGGGGTAAAGCAATCTTGTTATATTAAGTCACGTCTGATTGTGACAGTAACTATTACATTTCTTCTACAATAAATACACTATGAATTTTCGGTTTTTAATAAACACTTATAAAACTAGCATTTCTCTCAACTTAGTTGTTATCAAAAGAATATAACTGTAAGTCTATGGAATTAGGAAATATGAAAATTAACCATCATATTAAAATATTCATGAATTATTGGTGAGTTTGCCAAAAATGAGCTAAGGAAATCAAAGACGGAAATTAATCTGTGACACATATAATGAAGACAGATTAAAATAACGTGAATTAGTAATGAAAAAACAGCTTCATTTGTTTACACTCTCGCACGAGCATACTGACTTTGCTACATTTACTTCAAATACACTTGTTTTAACTCACAGCCCATACTTTCACGTCCAGCCTGTACGAGATGTACTGTACTAATTCCATTATGCGGATAAAAGCGTGCAAAACGGAGAGTCCATATTTCAGAGCGTTTTTATTAACCATGACTTCAGACATTTTTTTAATATTAATTAATTTCGATATCGTTTCCTCACATACAAAGCATCTCTGACTTTATGAATCGTTTAAAACGCATTACAGACCTATTTTCAGAAATTTTAAAGCTTTAGTGAATCTGAGGTTTGATGCATAGTATTTTAATTATTACTAGTGCAGTGTAATTTTTATTGTTTTTTATATCTTTGTATTACTAAAAAAGAAGATATGAATTCACTTTATTTAGTCGAACGTGACTAAAATCGAGTACCACCATGTGAGCGGAGGAGGATCGAAGCTCATAGCACGTTCGTCCTCATCAAAACAAAAAATTTCACTTAAATTCATTTACTTCACACACTCACGCGTTAGGCACGTTAAGGGGGGTTGAGGGAGAGAGAAAAGGTAGCGCCACCGACAAAATTTGGTAGTCCTCGGCCAGTCCGATACTTGCCTTTGTACAGAGTGGTCTCCAGTTGTTTTTCTAAAAAATCGTGTACGTAGCTTGTCTTGGGTAATTTTTGCTCGTTTAAGTTTTGAGAAGTTTTTTCGTTGCACCACGACGTATCAACGTGTTGTGCATCGATTTGTCTTTGTTCGACCGAATCTAACTTACAGCACGTCCCGCGTCAACACTCACCAAGTGCTGTGAGCACCTACGGGGAAAATCTACACCCACGGAACCGTGGTACGAAGACGAGAAGGAGAACAGTGCGGACGCGCACTTATACTCATAGTCTTAAAAATTTACACCTCTACATCTGCACACCAATTCAAATTAGGTTGTTATTTTTCTATTCAATTTTGTATCGGTCATTTTTTTTCTCTTAGGGGGTTTTCTCGCAAGAGTTTCCTCCTTTGAGCCACAAATTATATCTTTATCAGTGGTTCATAAATAGTGTTTTTTTATTTAGTCCAACCCAACCTATCTCATCCTTCGTAAATTAACGTAGATGCTTTCACAATTAAATTCTTTTATTTTTAGTAAAGTTGTTTCATATTTAAGCTGTTTAATTATTGTCCTTAACTTTAGAAGTTTGTCCGGTGCTTCCACATCATAGTGTTCATAGTGATGAGTAATCTTTCTCGCATCTTATATTTTTTTTATTTTGTACTTGCTTCGCGGTTTCCCCATTAATATGTTAGTAACAAATTAGATAGCTTCGTTAATAAGACGCAGTCATTAGGGTAGCATAAGACCCCTGTGCCACAATTCACACTTCTTTATTTATTAATGAAGATATTACGTACAACGGGTAACTATAACGTTAATTAACAAATCAATTCCTTATTCATTTACAATCAGCTATTACACCCAACTTAAACATTACAATAATTATTTGTTAATGAACAGATACTTGTAGATACGAAATTTGTTCCTCTTAATGAATAATATGTATTTCTTCAAATATTCATTTATGGCGTCATTAGATTATAAACGGGTTACGTTCTATTCATATGTTATACTTGGTTTACCCTTCCCTTTAAACACCATGTCTCATGCGTTGTGAGACAGAAGATAATCCGCCATTTTGTATCGGCCACTATATTGTATCCTGAATATTGTTTAGTAACCTAACATTTGTTGCCTTTCAATACTAAACATTTATTTAGAAGTTCAGCCTACTGGGATACCTGAAACTAGTTTAAAATTTGATCCGAACGTCGGAATTTCACAAAGTACAAAAATTTTTCCTGTACATACGCATATATTTTTTAACTTCACTTCTCCAAGGAAATGGAATCATTGTAGGTTTCGATGTAAGAAGTAACGTAAGCCAAAAAAACCTCAATCCAGTCAAAATTCAGTAGAGGCAGAGATTGCGAGGCATTTTCTGGCAATTTTTCAGAAGTTTAGTCCGCCATCTTCGAATCAGAAAATGTGACCTCAGATTCGTAATCAGAAAACCCTAAAATATTTATATCTCAAAGTTAGCAGAAAACGGGTCATTTTCAATAGTTTGTCCATCTTGGATCCGCCATCTTGAAATTCTTAATTCTGACCTTCGATTCGTAATCAGCGACCCCAAAAACCGCTGTGTACCAATTTTTGTACAAATCGGTGTAATTTAAGAACTTTGTCTGCTATTCTGGATCCGCCGTATTGAGATTTTAAATTCTGACCTTCGATTCTTTATCAGAGACCCCAAAAACTCCCGTAGAGCCATTTTTGTTCTAATCGGTTAACTTTAACAACGCATTATGCATCCAGAGTATTTTGACTATCGAAAATTGCTAAATATATACCTAAAATACATATATATTAAAAATAGTGAGTTATCCGCGGGACTCAGATCCTTGTAGCTTAAGTTCTTAAGAATAAAATCAGCCCAAAAACGTTTAATTTCAGTTAAAATTCATGGGAAACACGAATTTTGAGAATTTTTTGGGCTTTTTGGACCACTGTGCATTGTCCCTTTCGACGCTAAATGGATCGGCCTCTCGCATCACCTCGCATTTTAATAACTTAATTTCCGGTACAGGTGTGCTTATTGTTGTATTTAGTGGGTTTACACACTCATCATAAATTTTTTTACCACTGTTTGTTGCTATAAAATTTCCTAATAAATTTCCTTTTCTCATTATTTGCAAAGGAACCTACCCTACTTTTATATTTTCGCTATTTATTCCGACGCGGGCGTATATAACTCACCTTGAATTAGCAAGAATTTTGAGCATCTTTGGCTCGATTAAAGTAATTCTCATTCCTTCTAATTCAAAAATGTTTTCTGCCGCACTTATGCAGCCTTGATATAATTTGAAAATGTCCCCTCCAATTATATCTTCCCTTTCTATTGGGAAGTTGTGTGGGACCACATGCAACCTACACATAAGGCCATTCAGTGGTATTTCAACTACACCTAAAGTGCTACGCTCTGAATGCGTAACACCCACAATTTTTACTCGTTTCCTCACGTCAATGAATGCATTTGGAAGAACACTGTCTTCCTTTATAATGGAAATTTCAGCTCCTGTATCCGCGTAAAATTTTACTTTCTCACCTTTCAGTTGAGTGCTTGTCATATATATCAAAGGGTGTGTCCTACCTGTTAAAAATATATTTATTTTTGATTCACGCTGAGGCTCGCTTCCGTTATCGTTTCGTCCTTTCCCCATTTGAGGGCTGTTTTGAGGCAAATTATCTCTCTTTATCATCATATCAACGCTCGCATTCGCAGCTAGTGACTCTTATACTTGTACGCTTGCCGTTTCTATGCTACTTAGTGTTTTTGTTATTTTCCTATCTATTGGGGGATGCCCAATGCTTGGGGAGTGCAACGAGCATCTCGGAAGTTTTAATTTTCGGCGCATGACCCGTCTGCTCTCGTATTTCTTTTATGATTATATCGAGTATTTTGGTTTCCTTACTGATTGAAGAGGTTGTAACTGTTGTCTCTGGGTCCATTATTATTATAATCATTGTTCTGTCGCTAAATATAATTATTATAGTTGTTATTAGCGGGCGTGTAATTATTATAACTGTTTTTTCGTTACTGATTATAATTTTTATAGTTGTTATTACCGGGCGTTTAATTATTATAATTATTTTTCCGTCGCTGATTATAATTATTATAATTATTATTGGGCGCATAATTATTTCCTCTATTTCGACCATTGAAATTTCTATTCTCTTCGATTAGCCTACTATTGTTCCTATTATAATTCCACAGAGGGTGACTGTTGTTGTCATTGAAGTTTCTATTATTATTATTATAACTGTTATAATTGGATGTGTAGCTCTTATATTTGCTATGGTAATTTCTAGGATCAGGGTTACTGTACTGCACATTAGGTGCTCGATTATCGTACGCAGGTCTTTCTTCATTTTTGTCCTCCATCTCCGCTAGTCTCTTAGGTGGTTCTGTTTCGGGCCTATCGGGGTCTTTTATTCTTCCGTTTTTCGCGTCCCTCTATAGCTCTTCGCACCCGCTCGTAGAGTGCAGACAGTGCTCCTGACAATATGAGCACAACTTAACATCTCTGTTGCCATCCCATTTGTCCGTATCACTCTTTCTCCCCGGTGCATTGCTGATTACCATGCCTAGCCTTGAATTTCTCTTACCAAAACAACTCTCCCGTGTTGCATATGTGCTGAAATCATTGGGTGCTATTTGACGTAGACTTGACTCGTTGTCTATATCTGTAGCCGCTTCAATGGCCTCCTCCAGTGTTACAGGTTCTACCCCAGACACGTTCTAACTGTATGGTGCTTTCAACCCATAGATAGACTGTTTCGCTGACTCTCTATCTGCAGATTGTTTTAGGGCAGTTTTATAAACTTGGGACAGCTGTGGGTTGGCGTCATGAGTCATCATTATTCTATTATGCAGCCGTTGCACCCGGCTGCAGTACTGAATAACTGATTCGCTGTTCAGCTGAGTCAGTGACTTAAGTTGGGCTAGCTACGTATCGATGCCTCCCATGCTCCCAAATCGCCATGATAGAGCGAGTAAAAATGCGTCTACGGTATTAAGCAGTGATAACCGGGTGCAAAATTGATGTGCCGCCATCCCTCTAAGTTTACCACCTAGTGTACCTATGAAGTATTTTTCATGTTGCGGCGGAACTGCTAGGTTTGCTGTCCTCACCATCTGTTCAAAAAGCGGAAAGTTTATTGGATCTCTATTGAATATAGGGATGCCACTCGCCGCGCTATTGACATGGGACAGTGCACTATAGTGCATGCTAACAGGATACGTGTTTTCCTCTCGCTGTTGACCCATGATGGAGTTTATGTAAGTTGGATTTGGCTGCGCTTGATGTTGCTGCTCTCACAAAATGTATTCCCCGTTCATGTTATTCCAGCCCAGTACTATTTCTCTACAATTTTGTGTTAGTGTTTCCTCCGAAAACTGGGTCGCACATTGCTGTGCCGTTTGCTGCACCGCTTGCTTTTCTTTTCGTCTGAACGCATGTTGAAGCGTATCCTGTGTATCCTTACTGTTGAACCTATCTCTCGAGTGCAAGTTTACGTCCCTCGAAATTTCGCTCATCCCATTTCCGGCTGTATAACCTGCATTCTTTAAGGGTGACATATTCACTGCGTCGTTTCTTACGGCGTTTGAATATTTTGCACCTGCTCCCATAATGCATGACATTGTTTGTGAGACTTTCTCCCTAATTACCCCTGGTTTCATTTTTATTAAAAATTTTAACATTAGCATACGCTGTTTAATGCCCATTATTTCCCATCCCATTTGAGTTTCGGCTTTGTGCTCTAAAAATACTGTCAGTATTTCTGAGTCTGACTCATTTTCCGTATACGAGAGAATTTCGTCCTCCCTAACACTCATTAGGTCACTTTGCGCTTCATTGAAGTTTCTTATTGTAGATTCTTTATTATTTTTTTTTGTTTTTCTTTATTTCCTACCTGTATGACAGCGCTTAAACAGTTACAAGTAAATTTCTGTACGATTCTTTGCGTTCCTATTTCACGATGATAAACCCGCTTTACTTTAACATTTATCGTGTGTCTAATTTATTATTTATTTATTTATTATTTTCTCACTTTCAACCTGACCAATTTTTTTTTCACGATCCAAAATCTTTCTGACACGCAATAAATTACCCTAGTTTTATAACATGAACATTAGTACATAAATTACCGCACCACCGATACTCTGAGGAGGATACGGAACGCAAAACTGATATAGCAAAATAAAAATGAATTAATAGCGCACTAAAATTTTTATCAGAACTCATGGGACAGTTAAATATATCTGTTTATTTGTAAATCTCAATTACTTACCATATGCTCCTGGCTAGAACGATGGCAACCAAGACCCTTATCATCCTTGTTTGTTTGATCCCCTGTCGCAGTCCCGGGTATTTTTTCGCCTTGGTCCTTGATTTGAAGCTGCTTTTTTTCTGTACTTTAGCAACTCCTTGTTTCGCCAATTCTTCTCGTAGCAGTTCCTTGTTCACTTCGTGGCACGACACTACGTGTGTTTTCCAAAAATCGCGAGAGTTGATACTTTATCGTCGACAAAAACCGAAAAAAAAAAAACATACTGTTGCAAATTAGAAACTGTTGACGAGAAATAAATATTTCATTTATGATAATAAATCTATATTCTAATCGTTTAATATCGTACCCCTGGTAGCACAGTCTTTGCAATTCTTACGTACTTCTTGCACAAGATTTACATTGACAACATAATTGTGTAAGTCTGCATCTAGTCTGCTTCCAAGATCTTATATAATTCTGATACATGATGGGTGAGCAAGACTCTTGCGTCAGAAGTGCACAAATCTGACGGTCAGTCAAGTGCCTTATCATTCTGACTTGACGCACTTCCGCTTGCGAAAGATTTGCGTAAGATTAGCGTGCAGGTAAGTGCGCAAGATCCTTGCGTAGGAAGTGCACAAATCTGACGATCAATCGAGTTCGTTATTCATCTTAAATCGACGCACTCCTGATTGCGGCAGATTTGTGCAAGATTTGCATCCAGACGAGTGTGCAAGATCCTTGCGTAAGAAGTGCACAAATCATGAGTTTGTACTTGCTTCGTATGAAAAATAAATAAAAGTTTTTTTCAACTTCCCATTCTTTTTTAGCACTTTGTAACTTAACACTTTTTTGCAATGTCATTATAAAAAATATAATCTACAAACATAATTTTTATTGATAACAATTTTTCTTATTAAAATGATTATTATTTTTCTTACGTTACTTTCTATGTAAATCATAAAAAATTGTTAGCGCAAAACGTACTGTTAGTGTTGAGTTAAAAATGTACTTTTTGTGTTAGTAAATTATTTAAAATCCTAAGCTCTCGTAACTGTCGTTGGATACATGTATATCTGTTTCTCTATTTAATGATATAGTCTTCTTGGCTGGTTATTTCAACCCCCTCTATCATAATATCTCGGCCTTTCTAACCACCCTGCAAGTAAAAAACAATTCGCTTGTTTTCTCCAATATGTTTATAGGATGTATTCGTTGTGAGAAGCACTCACACCCCCACCCCAAATATTAATATTTGCACCTAACTTTCCTGCCATGATACCCACTCAATATTTTATTTTATAATATATTTGGATCAATTTGTTTACTAGTGATTTCATTGTAGTATATATTTTATTTATGTTTACAATCTAAAACATCAATTTTTTTCGTGCAACTTTATTATTTCAATCCATTTGATCCAAATTTTTATCAGAGGAAGGTGTAAATACGTTTTTATATCACTATGCTCATTTTCATGTGGAATTGTTAGATCACTGAATTAAATAACCCCTTTACCCCTTATCTCCCCTTCTCAATTACTCGCTTGGTTTTCATTTATAAAGAAAACTACCTTGCGGTTCCCAAAGAAATTAAGCTATTCTGATATTGAATGATTCAAACAACTCGTAATAAAATTATGTTTTTAGTTAAATAGTTGAATAATCAATAAAAAATGTACAATACCGAACTTTTTCTAAAGAGAAATGGACCTATTTTTTCTATGCTCGTTATTCGCTTTGAGCACAATTCCCAAATCGCGCCCCCACTAGGCACTTTGAGAACGATTGGTTGTGATTAGAAAAAGACTATGAATTGATTTCCATATGATTGTAGAGAAGCGATTATTAAGGGTTGGTCACCTGGTGAATGGCCAATAACCAATTTCACAATAATTATTTTTTCTAATGACGACCAATCGTTCTCAAAGTCTCAGTGGGGGCGCGATTCCGGAATTGCGCTCAAAGCGAATAATATATGCCTTACATCTACACCAATCGGCATGGGACAGACGAAATTGATCTGAAAAATTGATCTGAAAAATTATCGTAAATGTTGTTGAGTGACCTACCCGCATATCAAAAAGTTGCACTTTTCATATTGTAATAATGTTTTACTTCTATAATTTATTGATTTAAGATACTTTTATTAAGCGAATATCCGTCCTCCTAAAGCTGTTTGTTTGTTTTAAAAGTTATGTATTTTTCTTAAGAAAGTAAGCTAAAGTCTTATACAGTATTTGTGCAGCTTATTCCGCAGTTGTCAAAGACCATTCTAAGTACTGAAATAAAACTTTCATAGTTTCTTTCTTCAAAGGTTAACATTTAAGAAATAAAGTTGTGAACTGATATCTACAACTGAAAAAAGATTTTTTTTTTCCATTTTCAAAATGAATGACAACCGTGAAAATATTATTTTCCTACCACAGGCACAAAGTGTGGTGGAGCTTTTGCACCCTCAGGTCGCACTTTGTGCCCTCCGTAAAAATAGTATATTATGCACCTAGTGAGCGAGGTTAAGAGTGTCTTAGATTTCACGTGAATAAATGCCCAAGGCAAAGCCGAGGCTGGTTAACGTGAAATCTAATGCATTGCTTAACCTCCAAACGTGGTGTGTATTCTGTTGTTCATTAATCCTGTGCCAAGAGAAAGGACTTTCATCCCGCGAATCGAAGTGGGACGAAAGTTCCTACTTCCGGCGCAGTATGATAAAAAATAATATACGTCACTCGGGCACAAAAGAAGAACAACTGCACCCCTTGGGCGCTCATGTTTTTGCTTTGTGCCCCAGTGACCCAGTGTACCATTTCGTGCCCAAAGAGGCGAAGATTCACCATTGTGTGTGTACATAAATGTATTATATAAATGTTTGGCCTTTTTTAGGAACCATAATCTGCAATATGGAAGTAATCTTGTATTATTTATTTTACATTTACAAGGATGATCGTGCATAAAAAGATGCCTACATTCTAGCTTTATTTCTGAAATTTATTGTTCCTACGAAAATAATAGTTTAGGCTTGGAGAGTTTTTAAATGTACAAAGTACAGTTAAAACCGCTGCAAATAAATTAGCAAAAAGCTTTCTCCAAATCCATATTTATTACATTTCTCTAAAAAAATTATTTTTCTATTATGAAATGTTATTATGAAAAATTAATTTTTACTTGTAACCCAGTTGTTAAAATAAATGAATTTTTGAAACTTTCTCTTGTGTAGCAATTTTTTTTTTTTAAATTAATTTTCTTTTATGGAATATAAAACATTTGTTATTTTTGGTTTTTCAATAAGTATAAAAGGTTGTTTAATTATTTTTACTCGTACAATACCAGAAAATCTTTTTAAAAAACAACTGTATATTTCTTACTAATGTACAATCTGTAATTTTTTTTTAACCACTATAAATACACAGAAAAAAAAATGTACTAATAGCCCTTGGCTATTTTCATCTGTGGTCGGTTTCCTGAACTGTAAGCGATTCGATTCTTCTTAAAATTGTAGTATTTGCTGAATAAAAAAAAACTAAATAACCTTTAAAAGTAATGAAGTGTACGAAGAATTATGAGTTTTATTCTGTGTAGACCAAAATCGTTCTGAAAAGAACGTTATTTGGTCCTTAGTAAAAATAATAAAAGACCCAAAGTAAAAACCGTTTGTCGGAAATCGAAAATACACTGTATATATACCTTCATAAGGTATGAAACTCAAATGAGTTTGTGGTACTGCTATTAGTACGTGACAAACAGAATTTTAAGCCCAGGACCATTGTTATCTATAGTTGTTTTCCTGACACATCAAAAAGTCCTGAAATTTTAGTATTATACAAATTCAAAGTAATAAAAAAACCTTACAAAAGAATAAAAAATATTTAACAGTGTTAATTTCTATAATCAATAAATCAAAATAATTTAAAAAGCAAAAAAAGTGTTTAGACTCTTACTAAGCTACAAAACCGTGTCAAAAATCGAAAACGAACGGTATCAACCTTGATAAGAAGCAAAACTAAAATTCTCTTTTTCGAGTTAGTGTAAGTTGCAAAAACAATAATTTTTAATCCAAAATTATTGAAATCGGACCACAGGGCTCTGAGACATGATCGATCACATACATACACACATACATACACATGTACATACATTTTTTAATAGTTAAGTATTTTCATTTCTAATACTTTAAAATACATTGGTAAGTGATTTCCAGATTTGTGAACTTCTTACGCAAGAGTCTTGCGCAGTTGCCTGCACACAAATCTTGCGTAAATCTGCCGCAATCGGGAGTGCGTCGAGTCAAGACGAATAACGCACTCGACTGATCGTCAGACACAGCTGTCGAAGTGTTTCTTAGATCCATCAGTTCTTGATATGCCTCGCTCATAGCAATATATCCAGCCTGGCAAGTTGATAGCGAAACACATGCTTGCTTGTGCGTCCTCCAAGATACAGAGTCGCCAAATAGCTTTATGACGTATCCGCTTGTATGCGAATCTTTGCAATCCGCGAAGCTTGCGTCAGAATAAGCAGTCATGATTTCCGTGTTTCCTTAAGTGTCAATCCTTCCTTTCTAGTACCATTGAGGTAACGGAAAGCTCTCTTAACCATTTGTCTTTTTCTGTGGGATTGATCTGATGTCTACTTAATACATTCACTGTATAGGAGATATCAGGTCGAACAGTGTTTGCCAGATACAGCAAACTGCCAACTGCTTCCTGATATAGGAAATCTTCTGATTTATCCGCTTTTGGGTCTTCTTCGTTTCCAGATTCTTCACTTTCTCATTACTGTGAGTTGAAGACTTGTCTCGTCACCATAGGTGTTTTGCAGTGTCGTGCATTATCTAAACCAAATCCCTGCAGTATTTTATTAGTGTAGGTTTTCTGTGTTAGTCGAATAGTTCGATTCACTCTGTCTCTGTCGATTTGTATTCGTAGGAAGTTATTTGCTTCCGCCACATCGGTCATTTCAAATTCGGCTTTGAGTTTATCACTCACTTCTGTAAGCTTTCCAACATCGTTGCTGGCCATTAGCATATCGTCCACGTACAGAATCAAAATTAAAAATTTGTCATCACGTTTCCATATGAACAGGCAAGGCTTACTTGAATGTTCCGGGAGTCCTATTTTAGTAGCTGCCTCTGAAAATCTTTCATACCAAAGTTTGGGACTAATTTTAAGTCCGTACACAGATCTTTCCAATTTGCAAATTTTGGTCTTTCTTAACTCTTTGGCACAAAAAATACCGTCTGAGATTTCCATGTATATCTCTGTATATCTCGTCATTTAATGTATCATTTAGGAAAGCATTCTTTACATCAAGTTGTCGTGTTTCCTAATCATATTTATTTACAACTGCCAATAAGACTCGGATAACAGCCAGTCGAAAGACTGGGGCGTAAGTTTCCAACAAATCATACTGATTTTTGTCTTCAAATCCACGGATTACTGAACTGGCCTTGTATTTTATGTTTTCGGAATTATATTCTTTCCTTTTTAAAACCCATTGTTGAGTTAAGGAGCCGCAAATCGCAATGCCAGCGAAAGCATGCCACCTTAAACCCTTTCTCTAAACGGTTTAATTAACTGAGGACCGCTGTCTTGTGCATTGAGACAACGATAGCTCATTGACCGATGAGTTCAATTTATATCAAGGAAAGAGAAATGATACACATCTAATTGTCAAACAATGCGAGATTGATTTATTTAAAATAATCTCTTAACATTAGTCTTGCTCATAAATAATAATACTAATTACAATATATGTATATATAGTCGTTATTATACAAAAATACAAAATGCTGTCGTACATTAGGAATTTTCGCCGTCGCACTAACAGGCATGTTCCTTCAATTGTCGACAAGACGCAGTCTAATTGTTAGCCACTTGTACAGATTATCAAATAAGCGAAGATGGAAGCTTATCGAATCTGATAGTGTGAATTAGAAAAAACTTAGTGGAACAATACCGTTTTTAAGAAGAGAAGCAGCGACGAAACTCCAACGCACCGCAATGTCCGCTTCGAATGGTAACGCTTGACAAAGCTAGAGATGTAGAGAGAGAGCAAGACAAGATGCTAACGCTGCCGAGTCCATGGAAAAAGTGTCTTAACGAGCAAGAAAATTCGAGGCTGTCGACCTAATCGCGACTATGCCCCACTCCCGAATTTCTCCCTCTCCCACATCTCCGGCCCCCACAAGCATGAAGTCTATTTAACAAATTTATTCGTACACCCATTGAAAATCAGTTATATTTGATTTTCTGCCTTTGCCATCAGTCATTGGTTTCTTCACAATCTTTCAGACGTTGTTGTCGTTCATTGCCTTCAACTCTTCATCTATAGCTTTTAACCATTCTGTGATATTTTTACTCCTCAGGGCTTCTTGGTAACTGGTTCGATCTTTGTAAATTTCTGCCAACAATGCATGATACACTTCATTCTGATTTTGATTTACAGAGCAGTCTTTTTTGTCCAAGTTTTCTTGTCCAAAACTGATTTGGTTGTTTGAATCATAGGATACCTGCAGTCCTGTGAAGCTAATGTCATGTATCAGCTTCTGTCGTTTTGCTGGTGGAGTATCTTCTATCTTTCCTGTATCAGATATTTTTGGCGGTCATCTTCTCTTTCGTTTAACAGTCTCTCCCTTCGTTTTTGCACTCTCTTTCATTTCTTCGTCGAACTTTAGGAGCCGGCTGTCATTATTAAATTTTTCTGTGAGTAATTTCCAATTCAGTACATCGTTTTTCAGATATCTGTCTTTGTACACCAGTCGTTCATTGAATCTCTCATCTTTATTTTCATAAATCTTTCCATCTTCTAGTTTCATCAGGATAAATTCTGTGGCAGTGTATCCTACTAGAATAATTCACTGAGCTAATGAGCCGAATTTAGGACCGAAATTTCCTTGTATTTTTATGAAGCCTAATCAACCAAAGCGTTTCAACAGCTAGATATTGAGATTTTTATGCGATCTAAATTTTACCAACGGGATTTCTATTTCATTTGACCCGTGAGGTATCCGATTATAAGCATAAACTGCCGTGCTCAAGGCCAAGTCCCACATGTTCTCCAGGAGACCAGAATCAAACATGTAGACTCTTGTTTTCTTTACGATTGTTTGGTTAAAACGTTCAGCCGTTCCATTATGCTCTAGTGTATCCGGGCTAGCTAGCTGCAGTTCGGCCCCCAGTATTTTAAGCACTTCTCGGGTGTAGCCACCAATGATCTCTGTGCCTTGGTCAGACCTAAGGTAGCAGAACTTGGTGTCATACACTAAGATGTTTCTGGAACTTTGAACAAAATTTTCTAAGCAAGTTCCTCTATCACTTCGAGCTTTCATTGGATATGCTATGGTCATGCTAGAATAGTCGTACACAAATACCGATCCAATCCTGTAGCGTTAGGGATGTGAGATCGGACTTATTGGATCCATGGTGTCCAAATGAATGATCTGAGGGGAAGCTGTAGTTCTCACTCTTACTGTCTTAGCCAGGAGTTTGTTGCATTTTGCCACTGAACATATGTCACAATTGGATATACTGTTATCAAATGTAATTTTCTTTAAATCCTTGTTATCTGGGAACTTTTTCTAAAAAGCTTTAAGATAGGCGAGGGACGCATGCCCTTATCTAACGTACCATATAACCGGTTCATTTATGGGGTTTCTATTCTCAACAGTTTTATAACTGTCATTAATAGATGTATCTTCTACATTTATTTTATCTGGATTCAAAAGCTTAAGGCCATTGATTGAGTTGTTGAAGCAAGAGTCTATGGGGTGCAGCATTGATAAATTTTCAGTAGGTTCCTCTTGCTCATCATTTTAACTAGACTTTCTGTCTTGGTCGCCGTCTTTCCTTATAGCTCTGCTTCGTGTATTATACTAAGGTTCGCCCAAACCATTCGTCACCAGGTATGCAAACTTCCTGTCAATCTTGTTTTTATCTTTGTTATGAACGCTTAACTCAATCCAGTATGGCTGTTGATAGCCTTCTGTGATAAATGACTCGTTCGAAATGTCGATTTTATCATTGTCTCAATAGAAGTAAGTTTTCTGACAGGGATTCGGAGTCATAGATTAAGTAATTATTATTGTTTCTACCAACAACCATGCCTTCTCCCTCCGTTTTCAAGTCTGCTGAAGGGTTACTATTTGCATACTTAATTTTGCCTGTCTTATTACAATTTAAGCTCTTAAATACCAGTCAAGAATTCACTAAGTGATCGGTTACTCTTGAGTCGGCAATGAATTTGATTTGGTTGTAGTTATCAGTCTTTGCGTTATTGACAGAACTTTAGAACAGGGAGGGGGTAACGTTGCTTTGCTTAAGTACAGTCTCACCTTTCTTGTCATTTGCGTTTCCACCTTGTCCTTTGGCTTTATTTTCATTTTTGTTACTTTTGTCACTGTTTCTTTTCTGTCGAAGCCCTGTACCTTATGATGAGGCACCCCTACAGTTCTTTTTGTGCTCCATAAGATTCCGTTAGAGTCGTCCACAGGAGAAGCACTTCCTCAGTCCTGCATCGACTAGGCAGTTGTATGAGTGGTGCCCAAAATCATCACACCGATAACACTGGACATTGTCGTAAGTAGAGTTTGGCTGGTGCACCCAAAGCGCCGCTACAGAAGCAGTATCTCCAGCTGCTCCGGTTCTTTGTCGTCTCGACTCAGTCTTTAAAAAGACAGATTTTAAGTGGTCATAAGTCATTTTTTTCTTGCGCATCTTCGATCATGGTGTCAAGGGTTTCAATCTGTGATACATTGTTAATGACGGCATTATAGAATGCGTTACGTATCTCCTCTTTAGACAAGGATTGTTTTCCTTGTTAATTTTTGTAGCTTCTGAGGAGCTCTTCAAATTTATCAACGAAGTCCGACCCTGTCATTTTAATGGGGAAATACCAAAAAGTATACAAGTTTCGTCTGATTTCATTTGACGACAAGTTGGTCTCATTTCTTTTAATTTCTTTTAATCTATCCAGCAGTTCTTTGGGGTTAGAATAATGAGCAGTTCTTAAGTGATAAAAACCATCAATATGATTATTTATTATATGTCGTACCCATTCTTTGTAATCATTTAGTTCTTTGGCTGACAGAAATCTGGGAAACTCAATGGTATCATCCAATACATGCAGCAGTTTTTTAATTTTTAACTCTGAAAATAATTTATCGAGAAACAATTCTACTTTTGTTTTAGGGGTTAGTTTATAATTGTAACGAGAGGGTAAATCCTTGTTTAACAGTTCGAGTTAAAACCTTTCAGATCAAGATCAGTCGTTCTGTCATGCAGTGTATGATTTAGAATCCTTTCCGAGAATGGATCAATTCTATGGTCGTGATTTTGTTTTTACAAAAATAAAGCAGTAGAGTTTAATGTGTCTGCTCTAGGATTTGATTGACCTACCTCTTGTGCTGTCATGAAAGTCTCCTGTCATTCGGGCAGTCTGGAGATGGCCGACACTGCCTCTTCTGAAGCCCTTATGCGATTGGCTGCTTTGGTCGTTGTTTGCACCGTACTTCGGTACTCCGCCCTTTGTCGTTCCTCCAGCCAACAAATTCGGCGTCGCAGGCTCGCCCTTTCCTCTGCGGCCGCTCTCCTTGTAACAAAAAGTTCATTTTTATCAGCCGTCTATCTTGAGTAGATGATAATGACTTGCGTTTGGGTGACAAGTCTGTCTTTTTCCCTGTCGTATTTAAAAGCAAACTTTTCGTCTTTTATAATATTCAGCTTTCTCGGAAAGACTGGGCACGCTGATTTCTCTTTTCTTATTCTTTTGTTATGTTTCCCGAAATGCATTTTGTCGTCAAACTCATCGTCTGTCTTTCTGTCAGTCAGATACTCAGTCATTTTCAATTCCGTCGTTTTAAATAATGCTTTCTTTAAATACCTGGGCGAATAAACATGCAAACATGCGTAAACGACGAGATACAGTTGTTCGCGCACCTAACATATAAACCAATCACGCGCGCGAACAGCAGTCAGGCCAGGCCGCCCCCCCCCCCAGCGCACACAGGGAACATAGAACACATACGTTCCGGCTCGCCAGGATAAGGTTGAGGAGAAACAAGATGGCATATTAGCTGCCCATGCGTGCACAAATATATGTGGACGCAACACATGCGCGCGTATTCCGGGACTGCAGAGAGCGGGAACGAGCCGATCGCCATGATTACGCCACGGTAATAGCGTTCTGGATCGCAGGTAAGGCTAGGCGTCCCCGGTATCAACTGTCGCCCCGGCCGCCCGTGAAAGCAACCACGGCACAGCACCGCCAAACCGTTCCCACACCCCCTCACCTTTCTCCCAGGGGCAAGACCCAACCAGGAAGCAACCAATTGACGGAAGACAAATGTGGACACATACACACACGTATGCACACAAATATGTTTCCCGCAACTCGCAACTACAATAGAAACAACTTATCGTTTACTTGACACGATGCGTCTTTCATAGACCTGTCCTCTTCTTCCTCACTATCCCTCGTCACCTCTTCCTGCGGTGACACGGTTTGCGTTTCCTAGACGCCCTCGGCCGTACTTTCTGACTCTGGTAGGGTCTGCTAGCCATCGTTTGTTGACACATCGACCTTGACCTCAACCTCGGGTTCGAGATACATACCCTTCTCACTTGAACTCATGATTAGAAAAAAAGGTCACTACAAAAGAAGAAATACCCATCACTTTAGGTTTTACACAAAGAGAAAACCGGAAACACGAAATCCCTGTCACAGAGCCATTTACGAAAAGCAGTCTCGAGTAGTAAAAGCGTGCTGGGCCCATAATCTGTTAACATAATTATTTCCACTGCATAAAACTGCTCCTAAATAAGTTTGTGCAGGGGTACGAAGAATTAGGTGAACAACACTTCAGTTTTATCAGAATACAATTATCTTTATTAAAACTCAGCCTTGCTGTCTTAATACACTAATCTTACCGTCATAATTAAATGTCGTGTGTATAGGCTAGTAGCTCGTGTTCAACTGTCGTGTGCACAAATGCACAGCATCGGTCATACACTTAAGTACTACATAAATCAACACAGATGGCGCTCTGTATAAACTTTACATCTAACAATATGCCAACCTAAGAATCAGTAAATCAACCCATTTTAATGCGTAGACGAGTTTCTCAGTACGTTTTATTATTTTTTGTCTTATATTAATAGTAAATTCACCGTACTCAGACTGATATAAATTAAAAGCCATCACGGATTTAATAAAAAATTGATTTAAGGCAGGATGGTAATAAATTGTAGTACGAAAAATTCATAAGATTAAAAAGATTTATTGAAAAAATTTTGTTTCGTAAAACAAATATTAGACACCAGTTGCCACAGACACATAATTGACACAGCAACTAGTGACGCACAGCAACGCCATCTATGAGAAGTACAAACGAGACGAGCGCGTAATTCAAATAGTTATAAATCCAACACTCCTTCCCACGCTCAAAGCGTTGTACATGTATTTTATTGAGAACAAAGTTAGTTATATGTGTACAAAAAATTTTTTTCACAGCCGTTTCGATGAAAACATGCAGTTTTAATAATCTTACCTCCCTGTAATATACAAAATAAGAAATAGTAAATAAACAATCCTTTTATTATTGTTCCATATCAGTCTCGTCAGTCTCTCGTGATGTTTAATCGATGAAGGTTTTGTGAAAGTGTCAGCAAGTTGTTCTTTGGATGGAATCCATTTAATTTTTACCATCTTTACAAGGACGTACCTTTTCTTTGACATAATCCTGCTTCACTATTGGCATATGTCTCAATTTCTCACCTCCTGGGGTGTTTGCGTTTACTTCAGCTGCAACGTTGTCACACCATAACGTCATTGGAAAGAAGTCTGCGTCTACAATCAAACTAAGTGAATTGTTCAGAGCCATCATTTCTTGACAATTTTCACTTAGATCTACGTATTTTGCCTCATACGTTGACAAGGCAACATACGTTTGCTTGTATGTATGACAAGCTATAGCATTTTCATATAGTCTTCACCAAGTATCCAGATGTTATCAAAGAACCTTTGCAATCAGCAAAGCTCGCATCTAAAAAAGCCTCAAGGTTGTCTTGTTTTCCACTAAGGGGCCATCCATAAACTACGTAACGCCATTTAGGGGAAGTAGGGGTATGACAAATTGCGACATTAAGTTACGTGGGGGAAGGAGGGGGGTTTAATTGAAAGTAAAGTAACTTCACTGTATGCCACGAAAATTAAAAAAAAATTAAATGCACTATTATATTTTTTCAACTAGAGCGCGTAATTGCAAGTTTCTCAGTCGTGCCACGCTAGGCGCTGTATTGTACGTGTATACTAGTGACACTACTACCAACCTACTCGTGTTATACGTTGATCACGCAGCAGGGTTTTGTTTTTCTTGTTGACAAATCGCGACAAAAAAATCAGTCGATAGCAGAGTATTAACACATGCATAACAAAAAAAAAACAGTTTTTGTTTTAATTATGACACAAGCACAGTATATTATTCAATATTAATGTATTAAGTTTAGTGTATAGTGTATTATTTAATGCGCAACTGATATTTATCTTGTAATGTCTTGGTATACAAAATTGTATGAAGCTTACAAAAAGTGTAATGCAAATAATTTTTCTGGACAAAAAATCCAATCAAACGTAAACGCATCATGGAAAAGTTTTAAAGAAGACAAAGAATTATTTCCAGGTAATGTTAAGAAGAAAATCAAGGAACTTTTTCAAGAAAAAACAAGAAAAGATACAGAAAAGATTCTTTTCTTTACACGGCAAGTAAGATTAATCTTCATTATAAAAATTTTTCGTGTTATCTAAGCTATGAATAAAACTTGAAATAAATTTTGTATGATCTACAGTAACGTAAATATTATTTATATTTATTTTAAAATGCAAATAAAAAAATATTTTCTTTTTTTCAGAAATCTGTAAGTAAACAAGTTCCCAAGGCTAGTCCTTTTGTTTGCGGTAACTCAAACTCCGAGTCAGTATCGAATTAGGTACTGATTTTGCAAAAACCACTTTGTGCTCAAGTCAAAAATCCTTCTAAAGGTAATAAAATGTTCATCAGCAAATATAAGCTTGCGTTTGAACTTTTAATTTTTAAATCTGAATTGATACAATGTAATACAATCTGAACGAAAAAAAAAACATTTTTTTTCACTTTTAATCTTTCTTTAACGATACGTAATTCTAATTGAAAATTTAAAATCAACATTTTCTACGCGTTAACGAGTTAATTTTATAATCATAAAAATAATGATTTTGAATCAGGAATTA